>JASANC010003082.1:0-23456 GCA_030248135.1 Theristus sp. LFF4_11
ATTATTGTTACCCTGTCATTCCTCAGTTATAACCTAGCAACATTATTTGAATAAAGTATCACATCAGGCAGGATCATGAGATAGACAATGTGGCAATGCGCGTGTAAACTTTTGGCCGCCATTAACCATGATTTTGTTCTGTTGTTAAGTTTTTCACCATTTTGACCTATTTAAAAGCGCGACTTTTTCCTCATAAACTTTACCGGCAGTGAGAACACTGAGGTGGAGGACTATCATTGCAAAGCAGCCAGCGCGTTGGCGTACACGCTGTTCGAGGCGTTTTTCTTGATCATGCTGTACATCGTTCCGGCCGCTGTAATGGCAACGTTGTACGTAATCACAATTCGCACACTCAAACGCGGCATCTCAACGGAACAAATACAGTTGAACAACATCACAGGTACGGTTTCTTTCCGACTTTTTGTGACACTATCACATCATGGCGATAAATGTGACATTAGTGCACGCACGGAAAAATTGCACCATGCACCACACATTTGAAGGCGCCGCCCGCCCGAGTTCTCCGGTTTCCAGTTGTATTTTTTAAATATCCTGCAGTGCAGTTTTATTTCGTTGCAATGCACGATGCAGTGCAGACGGTTTTGCAATGCATGATGCCGTGTGTGATACAATTTTTCTGCATGAAAGTGCCATTCGAGAAAGTGTTCAGTCGTAGTGAGTTTGGATTTGAATATTCTTGTTGGCAAGTGCATAAACGCGCCCTCCGGACATTCGCAGCCGACGTCAGACACTCGCGGTCTGAACAATTGCTGCCCGCAACAATTTCACTTGTAGTGGTCAACAATTGCTGCCTACTTTGTAATATTTTTCGCTGTGTTTCGCAGGCGACAACGACAAAGATTTGAACGAAAAAAACTGATAAAATTGTTGTATTGCTTTGTATCAGTGGAATACATTGCTGAGTACATAACAACAAACGAATCTGATTTGCAAATGTGACAAAGACAAAATGTGACAATGCATAAAAATATCATTGGTCTGCGATTGTATTAGCCGCATTCGTTCCAGGCCGTGAATGTCCAGCCGCAGCTTCTTGGTGTTTGGGTCGCAATGTACACCTTTTCATTTTTGATGGCAAAGTGTCGTTTTTGAATATCGGTCAATTAAAAGAATTGCTAAACACTGAATCAAATCCAAGAGTTTTCAGCAGTACCAAATTTTCAGCCAACAACACGGACAGCACACCGTTAAAAAAAGAAAAGCGACCGCCGAACAGTACGACGCTAAAAACAGACAGTTCTTTTGCGTCTTTATTATCACCGACGAAAAGAGCACATCGACAAAGTCTCGACAGCCAAGATATGACGACAACGTTTGAATATCATTCAACTAAAGATCTCGATTGTCGCCGCTCGTCAGGACGCTTCAGAAGACGATGTTCGCTGGAAAGCAATTTCCAGAAACCCTCTTCTTCAAAAGAGGTAGGCTGCTTGTCTCTTCAGTATAGATCTGTTGATGCAGCAAAGCATGATGTAAAAGCAAAGCAAAAATTAAGCAGTAAAGGTAAAAAATAAAAAGTATTTTTCAGATCACCATCAAGCCTCGAGATGGCAAAACCGTTGAGTCAATGCCCGCTGAACAACAAACAGATCCGTTACTGCAAACAAGGCGTCAAAGCGAACACCACACAAGCATTAGAAGTATATTTTGGTGTTACAAATAATTAGAAATTGAGAGACACAAAGTTGTCTGGCGTGAACTGTATTAAAGGAATCATCGCAAACAAAACATTTCCACTGTGGTATAGCTATTTCGTTTGTCAGTACAATCACGAGCACTTGAAAACAGGACCGACTATTTTGCGCAGGCACGCACAATCAGAAGTCGCTGCTGACCAAACGACGCCTGGTCTGGATGCTGTTGACGGTTGTGTGCGAGTTCTTCATTTGCTGTACGCCATACCACATCAACCGAGCACTGATGTTCGTCATGCAAGAGCACTCATCCAACTCGCAAAAGCAGACGTTTATCAAACACACGGAATATTGGTTGCCGCACTTATCTCATCTGTTGTTGTTCATTTCGTCTGCGTGCAATCCGATCACGTACTGCTTCATGAGCAGCCAGTTCCGGCGGGCCGCAAAATCGATGCTCAGGTGCCGCAAGAAGGCGCCAGCGCCATTGCAGGTCGCGGTTCACTTGCAACAGAGAGGTCAGTTGTTTTTGTAATGCGCAACGGTGCCACGAAGCAATACGCCTTCAAAAACAGGGCAAGACAAATTTTTCAAAGTTTTGGGATTACATATATCCAACACGCATTTTGATACATTCACCGAGAGAAAAAAGCATTAAACCAATTTTAAACATGCTCCTAGTCCTACTCGAATAGTATTAGTTGGGGCTATGCGCAAAACAGTTTCTTGGCTAACTGCGCAAATATAATAACACGGGTTGGTAATTCTTATTATTTTTTTAGAAACTCATCGTCCTCTCCGTAGACAGAGCGCGCCATCTAAAGTCGACAAAAAACCAGTCTCTGTGCATATCATTATTGAAAATCATGACGATAAAAACAGTAACAGTTTGTTAATTTTTCAAAAGTTTCCGAAATCAAACCAACTGCTTACGGCTAGCAATAATTTGCTGAAACCGTCGACTGTCAATAGTCAAGGTTCGACGCGTCGTTATTATGAAAGCATGAAAAAGAAATTGTCTAACATTGTGGAGCGAACCGAGCATGAACCATCATGCTCCGGCCAATGAACCTCATTTGGAAAACAGAACTGTGATGTGTACGATCTTTTTATTATGTTCTGAAAAATTTGTTGTTTGTTGTTAATTGGTTACAGAGAAAGATCATTGAGTCATGGTTTTTTTCAACGTGTATGTTTTTGCTCTGTCGGCGCAGACCGACTCCGCGAGTGCTGGACACTGCAAAGTGCAACACTCGCAGTTTCAGTCCGCAACCCGCAAAAACAAAAACTGACGATATTGCGCATGTATGCGTGTCCGCAAGTCAACCCAAGCATATGTGAATTTTTCATCTTCCTAATTCAGCGAATACACCCATATTGTGAGATTATCGTTTATCGGTGTCACGTTTCATTCTATTTAGAATTGGCATCACAGTTTCGCATTGACACAATTACAAAACATGTGCAGTTTGTTTAAATGGTTAGCCATGACAAAGACTGATGATACAACATAATAAAAACAGGCTAAAATGACAATCGCTATAATTTTAACACTTTTGTCCTGTCAAAAAATTTTGGACTTAAGCGATCACCAGTCAACGGTAAACATCACAGCCAGCAATCACAAAATATATCCTAAAGTTTGACTAAGATACACTATATTTAAGAAAGCTCAGACATTTTTGAAAGGCAATAAGCATTGAAATAACTGGAAAGCAAATAAAACTATTTTATAATGATGATGTCTAAATCACGATCGTTAAGATGCCGTAATGAAAATCAAACAAATATGCAGATTATTTGGCTTTTTCGATCAATGGCAGTTTTTGACCTAGAGTCAATGAAAGTTTTCAATTCAAGCGTGGTGATTGGCTGCATCACGATAAGAATCACCAATCTAATGAAAACCAATTCAACAAAACTTGGTTAGTTCACTTTCAAATAATTGTTAGTCACGTAGACGAACATCGTCTGATTAAAACTTTGTTTAAACATGGAACGAGAACAATTGCCCAATCAAAAAATATATATTTACAAATTTAAAGACCCATATTTTTGAATTTGTGTTAGCAGTGTTGACAATGCTTCCTTCATAAATAGAAGGACTGGTCGTTAATTGTCCGTTGTCTTTCCACAAGTCATACGAATTTTTAGCTCCATTATTGTTTTCGTTTTGATTATTGTTCTCTTTTCCATCTGATATCCCACGTGTTGTGGTCGGTTGCTCCCACCAGGGCAGTTTTCGGATAGTTATCGTCGTTTTCTGCCCTGAATAGGGCCATTTCGCAATTGTACTAAGCTTGCTAGTTGTGTTACTTTGTTCCTGCTGGCCAACTGCGGTTGTGGTTGCTGTTCTGCTGGTGATTGGTTCGGGTTTTATCGTTGTACCAATCACTTTCTTGTCGCCTTCATTGATTGGCTCCGTGGTGATGCTAGCGTGCACGCTAACAATTACCGGCGGCTTAAACGCTGTTCGTGGTTTAGTTGGCGTGGTTGTAGTTGTGGTTGTGGTTGAGGTTGTGTGGTGAATTGACAAAGCGTCTTTCAAAGTAATGTTTCGTACAGTCAAGGGTTTTTGATAAGTGATTTCGATTCGTTCGTACAACGTTTTGTAACCAGGGCAAGAAACCTGAAATATTTGTTTTTTCATTGAATCTAAAGTTTTTCAAAAGATTTGACTCAAATAATTTTTGTCAGTCAGAGGATTACCTTCAGTGTGTAGATGTTTGGCAGAAGTATCCGCCAATACTCTCCAAGTGCCGTAGAATTAAACGGTGCTTTTTCGCGGGACTTCACGGCTAGTTTACATTTCAAAGAATTACCATGCTCATCCGCTATCACACCACGAACACCTGAAAACGACAAAGTGCTGTGTATATAAAAACTTTTATCTAAAAACATATGAAAGAAGACGGAACGAAATCATTAAAGGTTATTGAAATGGCAACGTTAAGAATTATAAAGCATAAGTGTCAACTTCACCTGTATTAGCTTGTTGTGCATACTGCACGAGTGACCGTTGGTTTTTGTGCCAGTACGATTCTAGTTCAGTTGAGTTTGGATATTTGCAACAGGACAACTCGATCGTTGTCGCCATCACACCGTGGTAGACGTAATTGTAGTCCTGCATGCCACCTGAAAATACATAACGTTGAAAGATCGAACGCTGCCAATTATTTATTGTAGATTTATTCAAACGTGACGGACAGAAATGACATCATTCGCTTAAAAAACACTCAATTTTCATGCACAGCCGTTGAAATTGTAGTTTGTTTCACTTTTTCACATGAAGGGATCGGCTAAACTAACAGTCTAATTTGCTCCGCATGGACAAGCGCATGAATTCAAGCGCATGACGCTATTTCGGACCGACACGTTTCATAAAATAGACTACAATGCAGCAAGTCGTTCCATAGTGCATAATACCCGAAGTGAAATTGATTCGAGTAAAAACAGCAAAACCACCAAAACGAAATGAATTAGCCATCGCGGACTAACCAAGCACCGGATACCATGCTGCACCGTTCGTGATTCCGTTCTCAAACTGAAAATGACTGTGCTGGCACGATTCAGCACTGGTCATTGACGGATTCGCCCTGGCGTACGCCAATGCCAGATAGTTAAAGGTGTCGTCGTCTGGCGTCGCACTGTACACTGAGCCGGTTGCTTCTTGTGACGCGACTAAACAAAAATAATGTCGTGTTTTCATAATGTCCCTTGTGTTTGTAGGTACCGTATTACCCCCAATAAACCCCCATGGGGGATTAATACGTCAGCGACTTTTAGGGGTGGGGGTTTATTGGTGGGGGGGATTATTGGTGGGGGGGGGGGGTTTATTTACAAAAAAATTCTAGGGGTGGGGGTTTGTTGAAAAATGGCAAAAATACCTTGCATGGCAGGCAAGAAAGTCGCAGAAACTTCTACTCTACATAGAAATTTCCTTTTATAACAGCCTTTTGTAATGAAATTACCATAAACTCACCCATTTGGGGCCTTTGGTAGCACAATTTCATCATTTTCACTGCAACCAGCCACTGAATTTGCTGGGTATGTGTTTCAAACAGGTCTCCAATAATCCCCCATGGGGGATTATTTGTGGGGGGGGGGATTATTTGGAAACTGGTCGGGGGGTGGGGGTTTATTGGTGGGGGGGGGATTAATGGTGGGGGGGGGGTTTAATGGGGGTAATACGGTATCTAGTTTTTAGCAAAAATAAGCAAAGCTGCATAATTACAGTACCGAAGATGACGGACATTTTTAGGTACCTACCCGTGGTGAAGGGGGGAGGGGTAAATGGTACCCTTCTAGGGTCGCCTGCTAGGGGGTTGCGCCGAATGCTAATCGGTTCATGAAGGAGCCAGCCACACCCCCCCCCCGCATTTTTATTGCAAATTTTTCAATGAAAAACGTTATAATTTTTAAAAAATCGCTAAAATAGTTGTTTGTAAGATTAAATAACCTCACGTTTAGTGCATATTATGCACTTGGGAGTCAAAAACTTATTTTTAAAAATGTGATTTTTGAAAAAAAAATATTCGTTATTTTTAAACAAAAAGTTGTGATTTTGGAAACATTTTGAGAGGGGGTGGGTACCTACGGGGGTTCCGGGCCGGGTTTAGGGGGTGGGTGTCACGAAACTCCCCATCCCTCCCACAGGGCGCAACTTCGTGCTAGGAGAGGGTACACCCCCACCCCACCCCCCCGTTCGGTACTGTAGCATAAAGTTGAACTATGACGTTGAGCGGTTGGTATGTCTTTAACTGAATATCAACCGATCAGCCTCAGGCGGAAATCGAAATTCAATCATCGCAACCAAAATAACCTGGACCACCATCATACGGATAATTTACGACAACAGCGCCACCGTGCAGATTGGCCGAAAGTACAAACTGTGTTTTGTTGAGCCAGTCAACGACGGCTTGTGTTTCCGGTTGCATTTTAGGCGATTGATCCGCCCAGGCGTCCGGAAAGTTACGATTCAAATCGATGCCGTTCGCGTTGGCGCGAGAGCTAAAACAAACGTTTTGTTCTTAAGCAGCTTACTACAATGTAGTTAAGCAAATCGATCACTCCTCTCATGCTAAAAAGGCATCCCTTTAGGTGCCCCTTTTGGTGTCCCAAAAACGACAGTGACAAAAATTACGACATGGAGGATAACCACGATCAGTGGTAATTGTGGTACACCGGCCAGTTGCTTTTTTTCACCACGGTCATTATTAATTGGGACAGGTTGCCAAAAAAGTTGGAACACCAAAAAGGTACATGTTTTCAGTGTACTTGCTCTTTACGCAATGTGCGCGCAGTTGTAACACTGCGCAATTACTAAAAAAACGTTTCAATGATCAAAACAAAGCGGAAATAGTAAAAAACGGCAACCCCGACCGCTCGTGGTCCCAGCGTGAGTCGCATTCGCCCTCTCGTGCCAACTGAAATCCGTCTGGATTCATGGACGGCAGCAAATGCAGCCGTGTGCCGTCTAACAACTGGCGGATGGTGGCGTTGTGCGCGTTGTACTGCTCGATCAGAGAACTCGCGAAACGCAGCAGCAGCTCGCGACCGACAGTCTGAAAGTGGAGACACAACGAACGGTGGCGGGCCGCTGAAAGGCTAGCGAACAATAGAAGTGTCTTGAACAGCGCGCGTTGTTCGATTGAACTTTGGGTTGTTAGAAAAACCAAATATTCTTGTTCCTTTAGACATCTTTAATTTGTAAAATCCAATCCAATCCAAGTCCTTTTCAACTATATCAGAAAGTCAGGTTTGCAAAGTTTTGACCACAATAACCAAAGCGATAAAAATGTCGATCAAAGAATACAATGAAAAATGAACCACAAAAAGAAATACAATAAAAACTGTGGATGTTTTCTTTCTTCTCACCTCGTCTCCATGCATGTTTGCAACGTATTTCACTTCTGGCCTCAGCAGTTCGTGTTTCTCTGGGTTTCGACCACTGACCGCAAGCACCCACAAATCTTTGCCTAAAATGTGAAAAAAATAATCCTAAAAAGGAAAAACAAACAAAGCACTTCGATAGAAGAATTAACGGCTGCTCGTTTTAGTTCGGTAGACTGCATGCACCAGTTTTGAACTAGAACGTGTTTGTTGCGTTTGCATTGACTTTCCTTGTTTTGCGTTGTGTGTTTTGCGCGTGCTGATTGATTTTCTTATACGATTTGATGCAACCGATCAGCACTGTAAATCTAGTTTTTTTAAACACACAGAATTGAATTACATCACAGTGTGTGTTGATTGTTTCAATCAAAATATTTGATATTTATATATATTTATATTTATATCAAAAAAACAATTGAAAACAAGACAACATTTGAAAACAACACTAACCTTTTACCGACTTGCCTATCGAATACAAATGCGCTCTATTCGGAAAGTGGTAGTTTAAATATCGCAATAGAAGCTCCATTTCATCGAAATTATGGTAACAGTTAAATTCTGTGACGCGACAGGCAATGGATACAGCCAGCAAAGTGCCCACAAAACTGAAAACGGCCCGTGTAGAAAACTGCCAAAAACGTTGCCAGAATAACAACATTTTGCTCCAAAAAATGTCTAAATGCGAAATGCGAATTTTGATGTCACATTTTTATTTTTGAAGCACGGAAATCACGGCAGCGGCGGAATATAGTGTGAGTAATATATTGTAAATATGAGTCAAACGGTAGCCTGGAAAAAAATATTTTTAAAATCTTTCTTCAAAAGTATGATCAATTTTCTTGTAAAAACCCTAATCTTGTGACAGTGCACAGAAATTGGATTATTATTGTAAGACGGTTGAAATGAATCTTGTTGTAGTTTGAAAATAAAAACTCGCAAAGACGGGATTCCAAATCACACCTACACCTAGCTTTTTATAAATGCAAAACTTCCAAGTAGTTTTGCGCGAATATTTGCGATTGTCAAAAAAATACCAAAACACAAACAGACTTAACAGATAACAACGATTGAGAAGTCACTCCGACCGAAAACAAATATTTACCGGTTTATAATATGACAAACAAACGAACGAACACATTAGGACGAGCAGTTGAGTAAAAGTGTCTCAGAACTAGAAAAAGATCATACGCTGAAAAAAGTCTGAAAATAAAGTCAATTGGTTTGTTGAGAGATTGAAAAGGAATAAAGTTCAGTCAAAAAGTTAATTCATCCAATGATGAAATGGGCATTCATGAGGCAGTATTTAGTGGCCACGTAGCAATGGTTTTATATGTTGCAACACAGCTACTGTACTGCTTCACATGCTACTGTACCGCTGAACACTTGCAAATTCCAATCGATCAACCCTACAGTTTCAGCTATATTTGACCAATCATCAAGCTTATCGCACAAGAGAAAGGCAGCCCAACATGCAGCGCTGTTGTTTACAAATTAGCTCACACGTACTTTTATCGGCCCCAAAAAAGTAGACGCCGTTCAAACAAAAAAAACTGCAAAAAATTGACGCACTCCATAAAACTGTCTGGAGTAGCAGCGTTCGCTGCGCGGGTGAAAACAAACGATCAAACAGTAAAAGTCGCACATTAATCAGAAAATATTGGCCTTCACTTTTTTGCGACTGGTGTTATCTGTTCATTTTGTAATTTCAAGTGACAGTGTAAGTGAAAGAACGGCTGTAAACTACAGATTGCATTTTTTTGTGTGGTGATGAAATGTTTTCACAATTTTTTAACTGTAAGAAGCAATTGGGTTTTTGAAAACGCCTGCGTGAATGTCGAGAAATTTTCATGCAACTGAAACATTTCATTTATTTCTTAGAAACTCAAATTTTGCAGGTTTAAGTTTATGAAATTCAGTTCATCAGCCAATTATACAAAATGATTTGTGAAGGGGTTTGCTATTTTGCTATTATTTAGTTGTGCTTGCGTCTTGTCAGGTTCATTTTGGCTTATTTGTTCAATTTTGACGTAACATTTGAAGTGACAACACACATACGCATGTCATTTTAAAACAGTTTGTTCTGTATTTGAACAGGTTTTCTAATGTAGAACTTAAAATTTCTGCGAGCTTTTCAATCGAGCAATGTTTGTTCTGCACACAGCTGATTGCATTTACATGCGGGCAATTGTTGCTGTCTTCATGTTTTTGAGCGGCTCTCTCACCAAGAAAACGAACAAGTTCTTTAAAACGCTCCGCTAATATCAAGATTGAAAATGTGCGTGAAATACACTGTAATTGGCAGTTTTTTATATGAACTCAAACAAATGTCAGTTTAGATGAATGTTTGAATTGTGACTCATTAAGAATCAGGATCGTGTCCAGCTTGCCTGGAAGGATCAGGACACAGACACTCTATGAGCGTTAATTTCAATGAGGAACTTATCCACTCAAAAGTGCATTTTATTGACAAATCTGACAACAAAAAATACACGATTGACAGAACGGCTGAAATGTGAATGGTAAATCTTTAGATAAACAACGGCTATTTCTGCGATTTTTGTCAATAAAAACACATGAGCGCAATGTAAATTTCTGTAAAATGTAAATTGGACATGTAAAAAAGTGCGATGTTCTGCTTTGGTGTGTGTAAATGGCTCACTGTACTGCCAGACGATCCGAGCTACTGTGTGTGATGACCGGTGGACGACGTTGGTTTTTTTTACTTTTACTTTTGCTCAATTAAAATGACGACGACTTTTATTAAAACGGTTTTACTTTTATTAAAATGACGACGAAATACGATAGAAATAAAGAGGGATAAAATGGCACGAACGGCACATGCTGAACTAATAAAACACAGCACTTTTATAATGTACGAGAACGAATCAAAGAAAAATAGCTTAACAAAAATTTAAGAAAACTGTTGAGTATCTAGGAAAAAAGTAGATGAGCATTGGAAATCAAGCGCTCTGTCACAAGCAGTTCACCGTAAACCCGGCTGTGTGAGAGTGCAGACACGAAGGCTAAAGTAGGACATTACAAAAGTAACTTTAGTTTCAAGTATTTTGTCGCTGCTGTGCATTTACCATGAAATTGCCTCACCCACGGTTTGCCTGGGACACCCGGCAGGACAATGCGGGACATGCAGCAGGACAGAACACGATCCAGGACACGCAGCAGGTAACGACACCAGACACGAGTTCGTACATTTTTGGCGTGAATTGCCTACATACCTATTCGTTTTTTCACTGCATGCTGAATGAAATGGCATAAATTATGCATCGCGATTGACTACACGAGTGTTACGTATCCAGGAACGATTATCCCCTGACCGCAAACTATAGGATTTTTTGACGCTGTCTGAGCTAAATGCGTGACCTTTTCCAAATTTATTCACGATTTGCCACTGAGCAAGGTAATTTTTGTGACCGCACGTTTTCGGGAGGGTTTTTTTCTCACGCAACTGCAGTTTGTCCTTTTTGCTGCTCGTAAAAAGTTTGTCGAGTCCAATTAAAAATCGGTCGTCCTAAATCACTGGTGAGTCACACACTGGTATGCAGTGTACCCGATGATATACGTACCAATTCAAGGACTGATTAATCAACACGCCACAGTTTGTTTTTCTCAGTGGTGTGCAAGAATTTTTGAATAGTGTCGTGTGGTGAGCAATGATCGCTAAAAAATATCACAAAAATTACAGGACAACAAAGATCCAGAACTAAAAAACAGTCAGACCCAGTCTAAGTTTTTTATTTAAAATTTTCAAGTATACCGTATTACCCCCAATTAACCCCCATGGGGGATTATTACGTCAGCGACTTTTAGGGGTGGGGGTTTATTGGTGGGGGGGGGATTATTGGTGGGGGGGGGGGCTTTATTTACAAACAAATTCTAGGGGTGGGGCTTTATTGAAAAATGGCAAAAATACCTTGCATGGCAGGCAAGAAAGTCGCAGAAACTTCTACTCTACATAGAAATTTTCTGCCATTTTGGGCCTTTGGTAGCACAATTTTATCATTTTCACTGCAACCAGCCACTGAATTCGCTGGGTATGTGTTTCTAACAGTTTCCAATAATCCCCCATGGGGGATTATTTGTGGGGGGGGGGTTATTCGGAAACTTGTCGTGGGGTGGGGGTTTATTGGTGGGGGGGGGGGATTAATGGTGGTGGGTTTAATGGGGGTAATACGGTATAAGGCGTTTTAGCTAGTTTATTCCAAAGTTTGAGCCATTTTATAGAAACGGTTGAAAATACGCTGGCTGTGCAGTGGATGGGAAACACTTTTGAAAAACACATAACAACAATAGCTGATGGGTGTGCGCTTAAAACTGGCTTGAACCATTAAAATTCCGTTTAAAAAATAAACAGAAAGCTGTCGGTTTTTCTGACCTTTCACCGAAATGTCATGACATTAAAAACGATCAGTTTTTAAAAAAGCTCTTAAAAATTTGCAAAATCCCATAAAAGCGTGAAAAAACAGAGCAAAATATCAGCTGATGCGAAGGAGTCAACCAACAGCTGTCAATGTTCGTTTTTTCTTTGCGTTCGGTTCGAAAACTATGACAAAATGTTCCAAAACGTTCCACTCTATCGCCGCTATGCGCGTTTCATTTTTTTTATTTTCAGCACACGTATGTATTTTATGTGTAGCGCTTGTGAAATGACGGAGATTACATGTACTTGTTATTTTTCAAAATCACTCTTACATTTTGAACATTGTTCAGTTTTGATTACAGTTATTATAAGAGCAACTTTAGCAACATATGTTGCAAGCAAATGCAACAATTTTTATCAAATAATTCTTGGCGTTCTTATCTTGCGAATGTTCCAACTGGCAGCTGAATGTTTTATGAGAAAAGCAGAAAACTGACATAATTTGGTGCTTGCAACTGGATATAACACGGTGAAATTTTGGAAAACAAACGCAAAAAACGATATAAATTGAAAAAAAATGGAATTTATGAAAGACTTTCAGTCTGTATACTAAAAACTATAGACCTGCGCAAATCTTTTTGACGGACTTTTTTCAGAAAACACAAAGTTTTTTGGGCGACCCAGCAGGGGGCCAAAACCCACTCAGAATTGCAATCGTGAGAAAATCACAATTTTTTCAAGTTCATTCATTACGCAAAATTTAACTATGTCGGGCTGACATGTTATTAATTTGTATAAGTCAGGTTTTTCAAATCTGTCAAATGATAAAATGCACAAGCATCATGAGCATGATAATAAAATTAAACAAATTCGACTGGAAATTAAATTACGCAACCGAAAACATTCCACGTAGTCGTACAATGTACATGTGTACTACTCCCTGAGGCATTAAACAATGTCAACTTAAAAAGAAGTGTAGAGTGTGCACAAAATCAAAGATAAAAACTGCTATGTACATTATGGCTGAATAAATGAGGCAGTTTTTGTATTCTTCATCAAGGTGGAATCAGTCGCAGACTAGGAGTTGTCTTTTTCAAAGATGGCAAGATGATTCCCAATCGTCTGTGCAAGTGAGGGAAGAATGAACAGAATACCACGAAGAATCAATCAAGTTTAAAAAAACACGTCAAATTTGACACACAATTTAGTTCCTGTGGTCAGTTTTATAAAAGTGCGGAGTGTCTGAAAAGTGAGGAGTTTTACTCCAGGGTGTTGCAAAAGTCAGATTGTGATATAAAGTTTGGATAAATTAATGGAAAGGTGAACCGGAAATGTTAATCAATTTTCTAAATTTTTCAGAAATAGCAATCCAATGTGAATTTTTGATCAAAAAAGAACTTTGGGTGCAATCATTCAATTGCACTTTGTCATGGTCTAACTTTTGGAACACCCTGGAGTAAAACTTCTCACTTTTTGAACACTACTCACTGTTATAAAACTGACCACTGATCGTCTTTTTTCCTTTCGTTCAAAATTCGCACGCTCCTTGCACCCTGAAAAAAAGCTGCCATGTTTACTCGGCTATTCCGGACATAGAAAAAACAATTTGTTGGCCAGCTAAAGCCGGTATTATACACGAAACTGAAAACCAGCATTTCAGCTTTGAAGCACATCTTTTCGTCTCCAAAAATTTTTCAGCCAAAAGAACACAACAGCAACACCTGCAGAGAACACAGACTAATTGCAGGTCATAAATAACTGCATCTCCCTAACTTATGGTAGCCCGGTTTTGAAACTTACTAATGACGGTTGTAAAAAATTCTGCTGCAAATAGACAAAAAGCACACTGCGGTACAACAGTAACTAAAAAAACTAAAACTACACCGTGAAAGCGAGCAGAAAAGCATTGTGGTGCAAAGAAAAAGACAAAATGGAACAAAAATATAACGTCTGAGAAGTTCTTCAAAATTTGATTACCGAGCCTGATGACATTTCTGCCTCATGTGCAAATTTTCTGTGTTCAATTTTTTCAACTGAACTTCATTTTGTTTGTGTATCCTTGTGCAGAAGAACACTTTTCAATGTGAGAAACATTTCGGAGAGTTTTTGCGTTTAGTATTTGACAGCAGCTGTGCACGCGCAGTTTGAGTTTGCCACATGCAACTCATTATGTCTGGCTCTATTGTGAGAAAGTTGTTTTGTCTTTTTATAACGAAAACCATATCAAAAAATTACAAACTTTCACAAGAACTAAGATAAAAAACGAATCAGTCACAAAAATACGCATGGTATACAAGACGAAAATAAATCCGAGAGACAAAACAAATATTCCACAGAGGGATCTTTTGAAATAGGATCGCAAATGGGGTGCACGGCACCGAACCATAAGACCGCAGCTGCGCGGATGAATTGGAGAAAAATTGAATCGTTTGTATCGAATTTCAATTTACAAAATATACGAACACACGAGGCATGTTTTGAAACTGAAAACATCCGTAGGGGAAACAGAAGTTCACAGAGTTTTGCAAAGTTCGGCTAGAAAAACGACAAATACTAAGTGAGTACTTATTGTAACCCGGGTCATAAAATCAACGTCACGGATCGACATACTGTACTGCTAGAGATGAAATGTAAACATGGTTTTCAATGAGAATGAAAGTGAAAGTACATGTTGGATGGGTTAATTTATATTTGGAAATATATAAAGCTTGAAATTGATGTCAATATGAGAAAATGCTCTGCACAAAACCTCTTGGTTAAAAAACACAAGTAACTCAGGCTCAGGCAAGCACTCATGGAAAATCTCCGAGAATAAAATGTTAGGCAAACAGTTTCACTGAAATACGTCCGTGCATTTATGTTTTTAAAACGAGTGGGGCTGCTTGAATTACAACCCGTTTAAGATGGCATTTTAGTTTTTTTACGTTCGGGTTCAAATTTCTCTTTCACTCTCAATATTTTTTTCAGCAAAAAAACTCAAAATATGCCAAGGAAAACAGAAATCTTAATCCAAAGTTTCCAACCGACTTCGTTAAAAAATGTCGGCTTAAAAAACACATCATTTTGATAGTGTGTATATCCAGGAAATATGATATGACATTTCTGAAAAGGGCCAGAACTCTAAAACAAACAACGCAAGAGTATAAGTGATTTCAGCTAGAAAAAGTTTTCCAGTTGTTTTCTTAGCGAACACAGCGTCGTGAGTGACGAAAGACATAAACGTCAAAAGTGAATATGGCTCGTAAAAAGTATTTGTTCAAACTTCAAACAGCCCACCTGGCTGTTCTGAAGCATTTTTGAACGCCTTATTAAAATTCTACTTGAAAATTTTTACACGTTTTTACAGCGGAGTTCGAAAAGTAGTGATTTCAAGTGTTATATGAAAACCTGAAAGAAATAAAACTTCGGACCGTTATTCAAGTGTTGAGACTCTCAGCTTGCAAAATTGCCCACTTATAAGCGTAGTTTTTATGAAGCCACAAGTTTCAATCGCACAAGGGGGACTAACAAATCATGCAAAATTTGAATGGCTTTTTTTCTGAAACTGGTCGGATAACATTTTTTTCTAGAAGACAATGAAATTCTACGGACGCCCACCTGCCCGCATGTCCACACACACGCACGCACTCATGCACACGTTATATATAACGCACGTACGTACGCACGCACGCACACACTATATATAACTCACGTACGTACGCACGCACGCACACACTATATATAACTCACGTACATACGCACGCACGCACACACTATATATAACTCACGTACGTACGCACGCACGCACACACTATATATAACTCACGTACATACGCACGCACGCACACACTATATATAACTCACGTACGTACGCACGCACGCACACACTATATATAACTCACGTACGTACGCACGCACGCACACATTATATATAACTCACGTACGTACGCACGCACGCACACACTATATATAACTCACGTACGTACGCACGCACGCACACACTATATATAACTCACGTACGTACGCACGCACGCACACACTATATATAACTCACGTACATACGCACGCACGCACACACTATATATAACTCACGTACGTACGCACGCACGCACACACTATATATAACTCACGTACATACGCACGCACGCACACACTATATATAACTCACGTACATACGCACGCACGCACACACTATATATAACTCACGTACATACGCACGCACGCACACACTATATATAACTCACGTACATACGCACGCACGCACACACTATATATAACTCACGTACATACGCACGC
Source organism: Theristus sp. LFF4_11 (assembly GCA_030248135.1). NCBI lineage: Eukaryota > Metazoa > Nematoda > Chromadorea > Monhysterida > Xyalidae > Theristus > Theristus sp. LFF4_11. The sequence goes on from JASANC010003082.1 coordinate 16,198, forward strand.
ACGCACACACTACATATAACTCACGTACATACGCACGCACGCACACACTATATATAACTCACGTACATACGCACGCACGCACACACTATATATAACTCACGTACGTACGCACGCACGCACACATTATATATAACTCACGTACGTACGCACGCACGCACACACTATATATAACTCACGTACGTACGCACGCACGCACACACTATATATAACTCACGTACATACGCACGCACGCACACACTATATATAACTCACGTACATACGCACGCACGCACACACTATATATAACTCACGTACATACGCACGCACGCACACACTATATATAACTCACGTACATACGCACGCACGCACACACTATATATAACTCACGTACGTACGCACGCACGCACACATTATATATAACTCACGTACGTACGCACGCACGCACACACTATATATAACTCACGTACGTACGCACGCACGCACACACTATATATAACTCACGTACATACGCACGCACGCACACACTATATATAACTCACGTACATACGCACGCACGCACACACTATATATAACTCACGTACATACGCACGCAGGCCCGGCCACACACACGCACGCACGCATGCACGTACGCACCCACGCACCCACGCACCCACGCACCCACGCACGCACGCACGCACGCAACCGTGATCCGTGATCACTATTCACGCAACCAACCGATCAGCTAGTACCGCAAGTTAGCCACAGCTACTATCCACTAAAACTTTGCCACCCTGTACTTTACGAGCAGTGAACAAACAGCGACATATAAACTAACAGCCTGTAAATTTGTAGATGTAACATAATATCACAAAAAGTGATCCAGTGGAAAACCAACAGAATGGATGGAGCCGGGTTTGATAGTGTGTAATAAATGGACATTTTTAAAACCGCAGCGTTCTTAAAGTTTGGCACGCGTAAAACAAAGACATCAAAAGTTTGTGAAAAGCGCAAACAAATGTGAAGGTGTAAACACATGACGTTTGAGCAGTTGTTGTTTTGTTGTTCCCTGTTCCCGAAGCTAAGTGGTGACATTAGTCATTTTATGTAGTATTTTATATAGTATAAAAACCTAGTTGATATATTTTTTGGCTAAAAGTTTTGAAGAACAGAGAAAAACGTTGTTACAGGCAGCAAAAAGAGTTTCTGTTGATCGGTCAAAAAAAGGAAAAAGCACTCAGACACAATTTGTAAGTGTAATCATTTGTTTTCCTCGAAAAGTTCCAGTATGTGTGCGCGCTTTCAAAAAATGATCTGAAACAGTTTTGTTTTCCATTTTTTCTAGAAGTCTGGAACATCAATTCAATTTTTTTCTGCTGCACTCGACCGGGAGTGGCAAAGGTGTGGATGCTCACGAATTCATCATTGAAAGACGGTCTGAAAAAAAAACAAGACAGCAAGATTGAAAAAAAACAGCAGAGGATAGATGTGCAAAAAGTGAGCTCTGGTCGTCTGGTCTGGTTGTGTTTTTATATAGCCCACACACTCGAACAGGACAAGAAGCCACTGCATTGAATTGAACCACACAGAAAAATCATGCACTTGTTCGTGCACTTATCCATTCACATGCACAAGCCACAAACCCGTGCACTTAATTTTTCTAAAAGTAAAAAACAAAAATTTTGCGTTTGAAACAATGCAGGTGCCTGATACATCTTTTTTTGCACCTGAAAATCAATCAAAATGCTTTTGTGAATCTACAAGTACACGGGTTTGGGTGTACATCTGCACCAATAAGTGCACGAACATGAGCATCAATGTACACGTGCATTATTTTTCTGCATGAAGGGGGTTTGTGGGCCAGTTTGTAGGGACGATCGATGGATGGAAGTGATGGAGGTAAATTTCGTTTGAGAACAAAGAAAGATTCTGCATAAATTTTTAGAAAAATCTCTTGGACCATAGCTAATATTTTTATCGCTTCTCCTATTGGATGCCTTTCTGAGACTTCTCGGAGAAGAAAGTCCAGTCAAAAAGTATCACAAAAAATCCCTTGAAAGTCGAATATTCACGACCGGAGCTATATTTAAAAAAATGATCGGCCCGCCCACTCACTTCGAAATATTTAAACAGAGGGAAATAAAAAAAATTGAAGTTCAAAAAACTTCCATGTATTGTATTTTCACGTTTTTCGCTCAAATGACACAAGTAGACCACCTAATTACAGTAGCTCACAATCGCAAACAAACATACAATGTACATTGTACAAAGCTGCACTCAATGTTTTTTGTTTGCGTGAAAGATCTAAAGTTTGAAGAAAGTTTTAACAACGAAAGTTATAATGGCTTTCAATTGAGAGCACGTGTTTGTTTTGGCCTAAATTGCCACCCGCTATGAGGCAAAAATTGACAGGTTGGTGGGCAAAATTTTTTGAAAGGTTTTCTTATTTTTTGCTTTTTTTGTCGCAACTTTAAATCCCCATGGTGTCTGCAACGGTTATGTACGAACATAATGTATTTGCTCCTAACAGGTTTTTTCTCTGAAAAACCTTCTCCTTTATTTGAAGAAACAGACTCCGGTAAACAAGTTTTGAAAATACGGGATCAATAATGTTTGTTGGGGCCTTCTTACGCTTTGCTCTGGAACAAAACAAATCAATAAATCTTTTTCAACGACATTGCTCACAGTTGGTTGGCGTTTGAAACAAAAAAAAAGAAACACCATGAAACACGGTTTCCGCAATCACTGTTCCACAAGACCATTCATCGTTGCGTTCACTATTGTGACCGCATTTCTGTTCCTCGCTGATTGGCACAACAACCAACTTTCGAATTTGAATCTTGCCGCCGTCAACAGCTCATCATTGTTTGGAGCTGGTCACGTGAGAGGATTGTTGCGGAGAATCTGCCCATCAAAAACTGTCACTGCCATTCCGAATACACCGACAGTGTCCGCTACTAACAACAATCAGAATAAAAATGCAAAATACGACCTCGCAGACGCACGAAATCTTGCGCAGCTATTGTCGTTCGACGCGTCATATTTCGCAATGCACACGCACGCCGTCGACGCGTGGCCGGAGAAGATGGGCAACGAAGTGTTCGCAGGGGTCGTCGACGTCGTTGGTATGAATGCTGGTCGGAAGTCGCTGCACTTGTGTGAGGCAGCCTGTGCGGCCTATCGATCCAAACGGCTCCCCAGCCACGTGGCGGGCAACGCGCTCCGCGTTGTGGCCGTCTTTACCGACGGACAGCTGGCTGCACGGCATACGTATAAATGGACTAAGCAACATTAATCAAACACTAGTTTAGCATTTGGAAAAGAGTAGCTGAGTTTGATTGATAAAACATGCAGTGATTTGAGGAACGTTGCAGAGCACAACAAATCGTTGACTCAACACTTGCACTGAAACCAACTAACATAAAGGCACACTACACACACTACACACACTACACACACAAAACACGAAAGCTACTGCTGCACTAAATTACACTACTACCGTATTACCCCCAATAAACCCCATGGGGGATTAATACGTCAGCGACTTTTAGGGGTGGGGGTTTATTGGTGGGGGGGGGGGGATTATTGGAAGGGGTTTATTTACAAAAAATTCTAGGGGTGGGGGTTTGTTGAAAAATGGCAAAAAACCTTGTATGGCAGGCAAGAAAGTTGCTTTTACAGAGATTTTCTTTTGTAACAGCCTTTTATAATGAAATTACCATTAACCCCTTTGGGGCCTTTGGTAGCACAATTTCACCAATGTCACTGCATTCAGCCACTGAATTCGCTGGGTATGTGTTTCAAACAGGTTTCCAATTAACCCCCATGGGGGATTATTTGTGGGGGGAGGGGATTATTCGGAAACTGGTCGGGGGTGGGGGTTTATTGGTTGGGGGGGGATTAATGGTGGGGGTTTTAATGGGGGTAATACGGTAATACCGTGTGTGTTGCCGCAACATTACTGTGCTTATGAACTGAGTGCACGGTGCTCATGACAGTACAGTCGAACTCAATAAAATGTGGAATCAGCTGATTGGTCGGCCGAGGGGAGGTTGCTCACACTCCGCACCCTTCTTTTTTCGTGGATCTGGATTTTATTGAAACGTGTTTCTTTTGAATGAGTGTGAATTTCCAGCACCCTTTTCACGCTAAAAATAAATTAAAAATGTTAGAGACTGCAACAACAGCTCAAAATGTATTTTTTGTTTGATGACGACGACGACGTCGTCGCTTAATTTTTGCGAGGGAAATGAAAGACAAACGCCTGAAATGAGTGCGCTGTGCATGGTTTGCTGCGTGCACCAAGTAAATGAACACAGCAGCTAACCAAAAACAACTTGAAAACAGTGAAAATGAAAGATGAAAGCAAAGTCGTCGTCGTGTCGTCGTCGTCCGCGAAGTCGGAACGCATTTTTTTTAATTGCGGACGCATGTCGGTCGGTCAGCTAGGAATGAAACACAACGCACTCATTTGAAGTTTTTGTCTTTCAGTTCACACGAAAAAATTAAGCGACGACGTCGTCGTCGTCGTCAATAAAAATGCATTTGGAGCTGTTGAATAAAAAAATCTGAATTTCGCAGTTCTCCAACCCTTTGAGTTTATTTTTAGCATGAAAAGGGTGCTGGAAATTCACATTCATTCGAGAGAAACACGTTTCAATAGAATCCAGATCCACGAAAAAAGAAGGGTGCGGAGTGTGAGCAACCTCCCCTCGGCCGACCAATCAGCTGATTCCACATTTTATTGAGTTCGACTGTACCAGGCATGACGTGACGACGGCACATGCAGGCACTTTATGACAGAATCAGCGCACATGAAGGAAAAACAGAAGTTTTATACACAGCAGTTTACTCACAGTCAAAGTTTGCCCAAAAAAGTCGAGTTTTTTCACAAGAAAAACTTTTTTCAGGCAACGACAATCGTACGTTGATCGCACCGCCACAGTCGCGTGAGACGCTTGGCTTACTGCTGGATCAGTTGAACTTCACCATTGGAGTTGAGGTATAATTTTATCGAACGAAATTTTTGTTTTCGGTTTCAATTTGTGAGCAATTCTTGGGACCGATAATTGAAACGAAGCAAATGAAATCAACGTTTGTTTCGGCGTCGTTTCAGAAACGCCAGGCTCGGTTTGAGTAGCAGTATCATTATTAATCATGTTATGACCAATCAGTGAGTATACGCTCTCAGTGCGATTTAAAAGCGACCAATCAAATCAACTAAACAAGAACGAGATTTGTTTCCACGCTAGGTCGGCGTTTACCTTGGCGTATTCTCGGCGATTCTCCTGTCACAATGGAGCAAATGCAAACGCTACAACTTGGTGGATGTGAACATTCGGCCGCAAATGATGCAACGACTACGCAAGTGGTCTGATGTCGTGAGACCAATCCAGGCGAGCAGTCTGCAGGCAGCGGCGCAGTTTAAAGATGGTTGCAAACTCGTTCAAGACGACTTTTCTGCTTCAACATTATTTCATTTGCAATCACAGAAGTGGTGCATGTAACAAAGGTGTCACAAATCAAACCGTCACTTGAATCGTACTGGTATTATCAATACTTTAGGTTCTGAGACTCAATGCTTGTGCAGACGTATAGAAGAGAAATTATAAACTATATATCTAGATAAATCATATGTAGTTTCATTTTTTCAGTCTTTATATCAGTACCGAAGATGAAGGCATTTTTAGGTAGGGGGGCACCCGTGGGGGTGCCAAATTTTTTGGGGGTAGGGGAAAGTAGGACCCCCCGGTCGCCGCTAGGGGGTGCACCGGATGCTAATCGGTTCTAAGGGGGTGCCACCCCCACCCCACCCGCATTTTTATTGCAAATTTTTCTGTGAAAAACGCTATAAATTTTAAAAATTTCGCTAATATAGTTGTTTGTAAGACTAAATAACCTCATATTTACATATTTACAATGTAGTGCATAGACCTGGGAACCAAATACTCATGATTTTTAAAGAAAAAGTTGTGATTTTTGAGCAAAGTTTGTGATTTTTGAACAAAAGTGTGTGACTTTGGGAACATTTTGGGAGGGGGGTACCCACGGGGGGGGGGGTGGTGCCGAGTTGGTAAGGGGTGGGGGGTACCAACGGAGGGACGGAGGGTCCCGGGTTTAGGGGGTGGACCCCCCTCACCCCCCCCTTCAGGGCGCAGGTTCGTGCTAGGGCAGGTACACTTCGGAACTGCTTTATACATTGTATAGCAATTCAAAATCGCCTACGTTACTCGGCTCTATTTAGGGGGCTCATATTACTTTGCCAATTTTGAATTCCCGCGTCATGCATGAGAGTGTTTACCTAATGCGCGCATTGAGTCTCAGGACCAAAATAAAAGATAATACATTTGTGTAAGAGTCGTATGACGGTGACGTTACTTGCTTCTTTTTTCCAGTTAGAAAAATTTTTGATTGTGTGGGATCATTTTTAGATTTTCATTGCCAAAAACAATACTTGCAGCCTCATTGGACTTCGTCTACATAGACGCCAGTCATGATTACTGTTCGGCCGCTGAAGACATGCGCGCGTGGTGGCCGAAAATTCGGCCTCATGGACTCTTGGCAGGCACGGCACTTGATAAAAATGCCTCCATGTTCTGATGTCATCTGCATTGAAATTTTTCGATTTTCAATAGTAGATATCTTGACAACGTTTCAGGATGGATTTTTCACGAGCTTTTTCATCATAATTACTGTTGAAAATCAAGTTTTCGACCGAAGCAGCAAACTGAACTAAAATGCAGGCACATGAAAACAAAAGTGTCGTTTTGATCGAGACAAAAAGTCAACTTCAATCCATACATAATATGCAGTCTCCCGTTTGTTCAATTTCAGGTCACGATTTCATCACCAGCGACGAAGGCCGCTCATTTCCCGACCGTTTCACTCGCGTTTTCCCGCGCTCCTGTCGTGGGCGTTCACACCCAGGCGCGGTCAAAGGTGCCGTGGTCAATTTCGCCCGTTCCGTTGATCGAGCCGTTTTCGTTACGTATAAGGCTCACGAGTGGACGCAAGCAATGACGTGGCTCATACAGAATTTGCCCACTGTCATGAATTGAAAACGACAGTGCATGATTGATAAAATCCATATATAAGTAAATACGTGTATAGATAAGTGATAACTCGGCATTCTTCATTGTAATTTCATAGTACTTGAAGCTAAGTTTAACGTTTTTCGTTCAAAATTTAAGCAAAAAAGTCATGGGTGTGATCCTTCAGAAATTTTTTAAATAATCCTCTAATTCGCCAATCCGCCAATTCTCATATTCTCTAATTCCCCAATTCCCCAATTCTCCGATCTCCCA
>JASANC010003083.1:0-29647 GCA_030248135.1 Theristus sp. LFF4_11
CAACTTTGGTTTAAATCAAACAGCCAAACATCAGGTAACTTCAAAAAGCAAGTAAATGAGCTTATCAGAGCTGCAGTTTTGAACATATATTTTGAGTTAATGAAACAAAGAGCTTTATTTACAATACAAGCCAAAACAAATCAGGGAACTTGTGTATGACAGTGGACAAAACATGATAACTTTATGAATTATCAAATAAAATTAATTACTGAATGAATTTCCAAATAATGTTGGAATGCAAGCAACAGGTGAAGCAAGGTGTATGGCTGTTTGTTTGACATGTGGATGGGTGGGTGCTTGCTTAGCCGTGCATTGAGCTCATTATGATGCAATTCATTAACCACGCAACAACAACCAGAATATGATCTGCTTTTGTTGACGAAATCTGAGAACTATTCCTGAGCTCTTATTCAAGATCAAAACACACACGCACCGTTTCCAGAACTCAATTGTTTGTAAGCATTGCGTGTCCCGGTCTAAAATAATAGCGTGAGTTTCTGTGAATTTGATCTGCACATGATCTATAATATTAGTTCTCTGCGTCTTGTTCGACAAGGGTGCCTGGGCCTGTGCCTGTGTCTTGCTGTTTATGGCAATGGCAAGCTGACAAATGTAGGTATTTGTGGTTGTAAGTGAAAGATAAAGATGTTACAAACAAAAGCATCACAAAATTCCGTGCAAGCATCCACGTTACAAAACAGCTGTTTCTCAAGCATTAGTGCTTTGCAAGCACCCATTTTTTAACTTTTGACATCAATTTTTTAATCTGTCTTATTGCATAGAAGGACTAAAGGCACACAACAATCTGTGAGATCTCCCTAAATAAAAGATGACGTATGGTGTGAAAAATGCATGATTATTGATTATGTACGTCAGAGGTTTAGAAAAATGAAAAAAAAACACATTGGACAAACCAGACTTGTTTGCTCAAGCCATAAATTGTTACAACACGCGATGTCCAAAAAGAGCGGAACGATGCTTGCAAAGCTGAAAAAAGCGCATGCCAATAATGTAAGTGGCAGTGGAAGAACAGTGAAACGCAGATAGCCTCAGCAGTCAGCCCGCCATATCTCACTTGCGGGGCAAGGAAAGAAAATTAGAAAATATGGAGACGAAAAAATGTGAGCCTTTTACGGCTGGGTCAAACTTGCTGTAGTGCGGCACTTTATGAAACAAAACTTGTGGGAGGCGACTGGATGCGCATGAGCACTTTCCTTTCAGCCTGCCACTCAATCAGTTGCGCTCAATCAACCTTTCTTTCTGTTAACGTTGCTTTAATCCATAGTGTCGCCCTCACTCTGTAGTTTGGCCTCGCAAATGTCATTCATTAAAATCCAAGTTTCAATTAGTTTTCTCGACTGCCTTTCTTTCGTGTTTCTTCGAACAAAGTTTACCCTGAAAAGATAATTGAAAAAAAATGTGCAGCAGATAAATGTATGAAGAGCCTTGCTATGCAGTTGTTATTGATGGACAAGGAATTCGAATGAAGAATAATGTGTTTAACCACACATGTTGAACACTAAACGATCATGCGTGACAGTCAAACTTCCAAACTTTCAAACTGCCAAAAACCAACAGTTTAGTTGGTTATAGTTTACTCCGCTCAAATCGTGATGGAACCGTTCATAACGACACTTTAATCTGTCAATCACCGTTCAGTTCAGTTCCTGGTTACGGAATTGTGACTTCATTTATGAAACAATTTTTAAAATTTTGATTATGCACACAATAAACGCTTACATTATGAACTACATATGAAGTACATTTTGCATATTTTAATTGGTAAAATTTTAATAATTGTGCAGATTTCCAACTAGTGTTGTTCCGAGACACGATTCGTCGAGACGAGACAAGACACGAGACAGCATTTTTCAAATTTTGTCGAGACGAGACGAGACTCGAGATTTTCACATTTTGGGCAGATGTTGCTATTTACTTGTTGAAATTGAGAAAAAACATGCTTGTTTGACCATATGATGTTGACCAAACCGAAATGCAGACACAGTGTAACCATCCTACAACTTGGTTGATTAGTTCAGTATGAATTTATTTGAAACTAACCAAAATGTGCCTTGCTTGGTTTTCTATTATCAATTGAACCTGGATAAATTCATTTTATTAGCACACATGCAATTTCAAGATATCCCAGGGAAACGACGCGACGCCACGACACACCACATTGAACGAACCACAAAACAACGCACAACACTTGGAAAAAAATTTAAAAAAAAACAGCCAAAACCCCCATAATCCTCCCCCAGCACTTCACAAATAATTTCAACAGTTGGAGAATGGGTTGCTGTCCTGGGAACCAGCACCAAAAACGCTGGGCGAACTTCTTTATATTTTAGTGTGAGGAACTTACCATGCTGTTTTTTATGTTGTTGAATAAACAAAAAAATTTTGTTTTGGTTATAAAATCATCTGAAAATAAGGAATTTTTTGTCTCGAAACAAAAAATCGGCGAGACGAGACGAGACACGAGAGACGATTTTTCGAGACGAGACGAGACTCGAGACGCTAAAACTGGTCCGAGACGAAAAGAGATTCGTGAAAAAAGTCTCGAAACAACACTATTTCCAACAATAGCGGATCCACTTCAAAATATTGTCTGAGAGTTTTAAAATTGAGCAAAGTCGTGATCAATGCAGATTTCGATTTAGCATGCAGATACAGGCACAGCATCCACGTGACGTGGAGGCGGTCTGAGGCGGACGGGCAAAGATTAATGAACGTACGCACATGTTGACATTGAATGCCCAATGACTGACATCATGTGCGGCGCTGTTTGACGCGCGCGCGCTTATTGCTTTTCATCATCGGTCCTGGCGTCTGCTCATTGTGACCACTGTGAAAATCACAACCCACCATCGTACAGTTTGCTCGGTGGTTTCCGTTCAATCACCAACAATGGTGGAACATAAAATTTTATGGCCACCGACTACAAACACAAGCGCGCTGCATGTGTATGCTGTCCGTTCGGCTACAAAGCGACAAAACTTAATTAACAGTGTAGCGTCTCATTTGTGGCTTATAACGCCTGAAGAATCAAGTTACATACTATTTTTTGTTAAAACCTGAACGTGGAACTAATGAAACAATTTTGTGACCATGCGTAATAATCGTTTTGAACAAAAACGAGTTAAAAATCATAAAAACAGATAAAAGGGTCGCATAACGTTTGCTCCACGGCACATCTTTGCTCAAGCAAAAAAGGTATGTCAGCAGAACAAATGCGAGCGTACATGTTACATTGCACGTTGCACCTGAAGCCGAATCCTGAAACAGAAAATATGACGGATATTTCACTTGATGTTGGCGCATTTATTTGACAATTGCACTAATGTCGTTGCACGCACGACAGAACAAGCAACGTAATCTGACGCTGAACACTCTTGCCCGGAACATTCGTTGCACACAGTGATGTTCGACTGAACTCATGGTTCTAATACAGTTGACAAAAATGAAAGAGTTCTCATGTTACTGCCGTTGTGTTTCAAGTTATAACGATTCGAGACATATTCTTCACAAATTCACTTTCAGAGAGAGTGAACGAAAGCGCGACAATAAGAAAAAAATTGAACGGTTATTTTGTAGTGGCCCACTCGGTGGAAAACCAACGGCTTTGTCAACATCATTTCGCAAAGAAGAAAAGGAAGAAAATCGAACGAACAACTACCTGCACGACGGACAACGCACAAAAGAACAAATGGCAATCGCTTTCGTTTTTTTGGTTCTCCTAGCTCGTCATATATTTCTGTTTTCCAATCAATACATCATGTGTGTAAATGTAACAACATTTATTCTTGGTGTTGAAAGTGCTGCTTGGTTTAGGAAGCGGTCTAAAAACAAATCCATTGACGCTGCCTGACCAATAATCGATAGCGAAATCAGCAAAGCGGATTGCATAACAAAACATGGGCGTAACTAAAATTGAACCGACAGTCAAAAAAGCTAATTCGAAGATGGCTTTTAAAAGCGCATATATTTAAAAATCTTAACTTTTTCGCTTAAAAACCGGTTTATCAAAAATGTGCCAACTGCAGAAACGCAAAATCAAAACACGAGACTTTTTAAACGGTTTCGTTATGCAGTCGTTTTTTATTAATAACTATAACAAACACCAAATGATGAACGTTGCGGTGAGTATGGTGACAACCCGAGTGTTCACAACACCAAACAAGGTGAAAAAAGCAAGACACACATATACCGTATTACCTCTATTAAACCCCCATGGGGGTTTATTTCTTCAGCGACTTCTGGGGGTGGGGGTTTATTTTTGGGGGGGGGGATTATTGTTGGGGGGGGGGTTTATTTGGAAACATTTTTAGGGGTGGGCAAAATGGCAAAAATACCTTCCATGGCAGGAAGGAAGTCGCAGAAACTTCTACTTTTCACAGAGATTTCCTTTGGTAACAGCCTTTTGTAATGAAATTACCGCCAACTCATCCCTTTGGGGCCTTTGGTAGCACAATTTCACCAATGTCACTGCATTCAGCCACTGAATTCGCTAGGTATGTGTTTCAAACAGGTTTCTAATAAACCCCCATGGGGGTTTATTTTGGGGGGGGGGGGGATTATTTGGAAACTTGTCGAGGGGGTGGGGGTTTATTTTTGGGGGGGTTTAATTTTGGGGGGGGTTTAATAGAGGTAATACGGTAGTAGCATGGAAATGCCGAATGCCGAATTGCATTTGAACCGGCTTTGATCACTCTGATGTTTCACTTCGAGTCTGAGTCTGCGTGAGCTGTTCTGCTCAGACCAGATGCGAATTAACTTTTCAATTTTTCTTTTTTTCTTTTTTTAACGCACCCACCCACTGACCCAACCCACGTAATGCATCATTATTAAAACAACTGCATCTGCAGTTCCGGTGCTCCTCCGGTTCAAGAACCTAAAACCGTGCCAACCCAAAAAATCAAAAAAAAATTTCTAAGCCTGTTTATAAATCCAATTTGTCACTCTGATGTTTTCACCATACCATAGCAGACTGTTTTCAGCAGCGAAAAATGCAAGGTCTGAAAACTTCATTTTTGGCGCAAATTTTCGAAATTTCAACAAATTGAAAATTAGCCTCCGACGTCAATTTGGACCAACCACCTTTTGCAGCATGTGAATCCAAACCTGGGTTTTTTGCAGAAAAACGTCGGTTTTTTGCAGAAATTTTGGACCATTTGCAGAAACTTTTTAGCAGATTTCTGCAAATTGCAGAAACAGATTTGCATACAAACTTTGGTTCTGCAATATTCAATTTGTGCTTGACTGAAGTTTCACATCAACATAAAAGAAATCTCAAATAATTTTGTTGCCAAAAACAGCTGTTTCGGGGCGGTTACTGTAGACTGTAGAGCAATGATTGGCGTTTTGTTTTGCCTTCGTAAATAAAATCGGAGGATTTCAAATTCGAAAAATAAAACAGAATCAGATCAAATCGAAAATTATTGTTTGCTGTTAGGCTTTCTGTTTGGAATTAGAATGAAGTGATCCATCATCCACACAACAGAAGATGCAAAAATAAGACATTGGCGGAGGTACGGTGCGCAAGTTTGTCGTCGAGCTTGTCGAGAATCTCAGCAATCGATTTTTTTTTTTAAATATTTGAAGCACGCCCCCCACCGATTCCGGAAACCCGAAGGTACCAAACTCCGGTGGGATTGGGGAACGGACGGCTCACCATCCCGTGGAACCAATACCCTCGCCACGTGAGGGGGACAGCCTCTAAGCCCCGCTCTGTCCTGGGGGCACCAGTGATCTTAGCCCGATTTCGGTTTCGGTGGCCTGCGGTCGCTATATCCCCGCAGGGCAGCGAATCCGAAAGCTTTAGTTGAAAACCAGTGTAGTTATTAGAGTAGAGAGCTACACTGGCGGCAGTTTGTCATCCTCCGTGGGGGTTCGAACCCGTCACCTTCTGAGTTGAAGGCGAACGTGCTAACCACCGAGCCACGGAGGCGACAAAGATTCGATTCGAAGACTCGCACAACGTTCTCAAGGCTGCCAAAATATTCTACCTTTTGAGATAGATAGATCTAAACAGCTGCTGGCGTCGGAAATGCCGATCTGCTGTATCTGCTCTAGTTTTATTCATCAATTTTGCCGGGCAAGGGCAGTATCGCTGACGAATGGAAACGATTCAAATGCGAACGAATTCAATTCCCTGGTCCGAGTATAACCGCAGGCAAGCATGCAGTATCTGGGGATGAAAACAAAGAGGCGATATAAAATCAAACCGAACAAAGTGAACTGCACCTTTGAGAACGTCGAACCGACCGAAGTCATCGCTTTGATTGCGAAATTTGAGCAATGAGGGTTCTCATTTGATATTGATTGTGTTGTTGTTGGGTTGAATGATTTCAAACGAATGATTGGTGATTTGTTTGGTTTGGCAATCTGGTTTAACTTATGGTGTTTTTTTCTGAATCTCTGAAAAATTCTGCGGTAAAGCGATGCAATTGGCAAATGCAACTCTGAGCATCGTTAAGAAATGATGCTCAGAACGAAAAAAACGACATTAAACAAGCACAAAAACCATTTTCGTCATGTTTTTGAAATTTGCAGAAACCAAATTTCATTTGCAGAAATTTTCTACCAAATTTCTGCAAATTGCAGAACCGACTTCTTGGAAAAAAACCTAGATCCAAACCCAGTTCGTGGTTCTCGCTCCAAACAGTAGCGAAAGTGCGGGGAGGGCGGGGTCCCCACCCCCCTCAGCCAAAAATCCTGCCCATGCAGGGGCAGATACCCGTGTACCCCCCTCCCCCCTTTACCTCTACACGGGTACTAGACTCCCCCCACCCCCCTCAGCGAGAAAACACGGGATCGCCCCCCCCCTCACGGCGGTCAATCTCATCTCAATTTTTCCCAAAAATAACCGTAATTTTTGCATTTTTCTTGACGTTTGTGTCTGTTTCTGAGAAGGCGCCTGACACCCCCCTCTAAAATTAGGCAAACACCCCCCCCCCCTCACCCACCCGAGGTCCCGCTTTCGCTACTGGCTCCAAATGATTTTAATCTGTTCCACAGTACTTTCTTGAACACTTCAAATAGAAAACGCACCGGTTCACGTTGTTGTTGATGATAGACAACGCCGCACATTTCTTCGAGACGACAAATCTGCAACGCCCAAGAGTTGACAAGCAGGTTTCCTCCCATTTGAAGCGTAAAACCAAGGTAATTTACTGCTTTTTAGTCCATTAACGAGCTCATGAAACCAATTGCTGAAGCTTCTATCGGTATCTGCTGGACTTTGCTCGTCGATCTTTCACCTGAAAGTAGAAATTGTCATAAAAAATTCTGCCAAAAACACTCTGGGCAAAAAGGCCAAACAAGCCACTTTCCTAAACGCAGTTTCAGACGAAAGTACAATTTTGGTGGCCAAAAATCGTTTTTTAAAATTTAAAAATCCCAATTTTTCATGAATTTAAAAGAAAAGTTCAAAGAAAATTTGAACTTTAGATAATAATGGCTGAAATAGATTCAAAACATTGTGCATAAGACGGTTGGAGTGTTGGTAATTATCATTTTTTTGGAGCGACCGACCTTACCATCTCAAATTAGCATGTGCATTCCAAACAACTGGCGCGCTGCTGTTCTTCTTGGCATCACCCTTGGTCTGATTTGCATCGGATCCGCGCAAGTTCGCTGGCTTTATTGATTTTTTTGTTTCATTTGATTTTTTTATTCATTTTGTCGATTCGTTGAAAAACACACCGAACTCAGGCGATTACACCAATCTCCGTCTCCGTGTGTCAGAACGCTTTGTTGTTCTGTTCTCACAGTTCCTGCGTTATGCGAAATGAAATGATATTTTGAGCTTTCAGACAACGCTGTACTTGTTTGCACGACTAGGCGTTGCGTGGGCGCTTTGTCCATCACACAGTTGGCTGTGTGCCGGTGTGGCCACAGTGTTGCTCTCTGCATCATTGCTGTTCGTTTTCGTCGGAATCAACAAAGTCCACGTTTCGCTTGTCGTCATTCATTTTATTCGTAAGCAGCACAAATTCTCTCAAAAGGTTTCGTTGTTGTATATATGTAATTTTTGTGATTTTTCATGAAATTCAAAAAGGAGTGTCATAACTTTTCCTTTTTGTTTCGAATTCGACCGTTGGCGTGCCTTACAGCGCTATTTCACAGTGTTTCAACGTTTTCAGTGATATTCGCCGTTCAACTGATGTGTTGGGCGTGCAGCGAGTATTACGACTGGCGTCTCTGGTTTGCGTATGACGACGTCACGGAAGAGTCAGTCAATTAGGAATATTAGGAATACACATGTTTAATATTCGTATCACCGAAAACTTATTGCGGACTCGCTTGCTGCGTGGAATACAGCATGGCCGAATAAATAAGGCAGTCCTTGTATTCTCCATCAAGTTGGGATGTTGCGTTGCGCAGTCGCTCGCGAGGCTTCAAAACATTTCCCGATCTGCATTTTCCGAGCGTCTGCATGTCGTTCCAAAAATGAACCCCTGCCCAAACTCCAAAGGACCATGGACGTGAGCGCGCTGCGCGACGTGTACATTGTGAGCACTGCGTGGCACTGCACCGGCGTCGCGTGGGCGCTGCTCGGCCTTCAACTGACCTGCGTCGTGTCCTGCTGCATGAACCGCTCGCTGGTCGGTTCAATGTTTCCTGGCTTGCTGCTTTTTGTTCTCTATTCTGAGAAATGCACTGCAGTTTGCCTCGTGGTTTTGCATTTTGTGGTTTATTACAACTGCTTGCAATGCCGTGCAATTCCAGTTTGTCTGTCCTCTGCAGGATGTGCTGGAAACGTCCTCAGCTGCGTGCAAATCCTGGCAGTTTGTCCGTGTGCAGTCGTCAACGCCGAAACTGCCACAGAAACGATTTCGTGCCGCGATATCAGCCATCGTCAGTTTCGCAATTTTAGTTGTTGAACGATGAAATGATACTCACTAAATGCAACTAGATGCGTTCTGTGCCGAGTGGCTTGTTTTGTTGGCTTGACCAGCCAGCGTGTCGAATTTGAATTGCACACAGCAAAACAGTTCTGCTGACTTGCTTGTCCTTTTCCTCGCAGTATTTCTGTCGGAACTGGAGGTGAAGTAGACTGGAAGAAAAAAATTTCGGTGAAAGAAAGGTTTGTAATTATCTGTTATAGGTTATTACAAACATCTGTTATTGTGTTTCCGCCACTTCCGATCGCAGCAGTCAGCACTGTGCACATTGTGGGTTGTTTCCAGGCAGAAGAGAGCAACGAGGAGCGTGCGAGCGCGAGCGACCGTGCGTCCTCGAGTGGCGCCAAGCAGCCACACGGCCGGGCGCAGCAACGAGCCTCCTCACGCAAGACACGCACCACCGGCCACAATTTGTTCACGTCCAACATCACGCCGATTCCGTTCTCGGCCGACGGACAGGGCCGCAAGAAGCATTTCATTTTTGATCAGGACGAAGAGGTGACTTGGTGTGGTGGGGTGCGTGCTTTGGCTTTGGTCATGATGCTGCTGTTGTGCGTGAGCGAGTGAGCACTCAGTTTTGCGAGTCGTTGATTGGTTGCTTTGAATGAAAGTTGCTCTGCGTGATGCCATCGGTCACGATGCACTTTGCAACAGCATTGTTCAGGCGATTGATTTGGTCGCTCTGCGCAGCCAACGAGCGCAGTCCGTTTGCAACAGCGACAACAAGAACAACGATGCTGACAACGCTAAACGGCGCTGTGAATCCACTGGTGACGTGCCACTGCAACTGCAGGTCTGTGTATGCGTTCTGTCATTTGTGGGCTTCTTTTTTGCATTTTGTTTTTCTGCTGGTTTTTGCTTTGCTCGGACAGCAAATACAGACAGTGTTCCAAATTATACGTCATAAGGTCTCAGCATAAGCATAATGAGAGGAGCATTTTGAAGTTGGAACCTTTTTGGTTCACCCTGCACGTTCAAAATGTGACAACCGCACTGCCAGTATTTACGTGTTTCACACGTGTACAAGAGACAAGAGTCTTTAGCGTTGAAAAAAACCAACGTTTGTCCAGGCGCCGCCATTGGCCCGGAGAAAACTTTGTGTTGATTTCAACAGGCGCCGCCATTGGCACGTGCCGGCCGACGGCAGGGGCAGGGCAGCGACGAATGTCAGCAAAGCCATGCTGAACAACAAGCAGCGCCGACGACGGTCACAGGCAACGGTGCCCCGCTAGCAAAACACGCTGCTCACCACCCCGAGACCTACAGAACGATTTCGCTGCACGAACCGAAACTAAGCGATTCACAGGAAGCTAATCGAGTGGCTGCTGAAGAGCGCGTGCTGCTGCGGATGCCGACCAAACGACGACTGGATTACGAGGCTGAAGAGCTGGCGAAAATGGCTGCAGCCGACTGCGTATGAGTTGGTGTTCGTTGTTGTTTTTTATTTGTTTCAGTCAGTTTCAGAGGTAGTTTGCGCGTTGAATGTTGTTCGTCATTATTGGTGTTTTAACCGTTTGGTCAAGCATGCTACGTAGATCATTGATTGTGGTTTTACTGTTTTGCTCACATTCCCATTTTGTTGATCAACTCGGGTTTCACATTTTACATTGTTGTCATTTTTGGAAACGGTTACGGTTTGTCATAAATGGTTTATGATTGGAGTGGAGGTCCCCGTCCCTCTAGTCCGCCAACTTCATCAACCAGTGGAAGCGCATCCGTTTACATTTTTATTCTGGATCTAAACATAGATGAAGCAAGAGAGATTCCAGCTTGTGGTCGATATTGATTAAAAACTTGCTGACTTATTGTTAGCAAGCACAAATACCGGGTGAGCCAAAAAAGGGTTCCAACTTCAAAATTCCCTCACTGGCTTGTGCTGAGACCTTATGAGTTTGGAACATATTCTGGTGTATTGGTGAGTAATAGGGGCATTAAAACTTAAAACATCTCAGCACATTCCACTGATAACATTTTGAAGTTTGAACCTTTTTTGGCTCACCCTGTACAAATCATTTTTGACAAATTATGGCAATACTAAACATTTCAAGTCAATTATCACAAAAACATTGAAGTCTGTGACTTGAAACAAAGTGGCTGAGCACAGAAATCTACGTGATTTGTTGTTCTGTTCTGTAGTTTAGCCAAATGAAATTGTGCCACTCCAATGGCATGAGTGAAAAAGAAGCACTTGCTAAGATATTTCACAAAAAAGCCCTGAAAATTTAATTTAAAAGGGTTGCCGAATTGAATTTTTTAAACACAAGAGACCACAAATTTGTCACATAAATTTTTGAAATGCCCACAAACCATGAGAACACGCAATATGCAAATCCAAAAACAATGTACAAAGACAGTTACACGACGAGATTATTATGGACATCGGAGCATCAATCACTGGTGTCGTCCAGAAACCACTAACACTAACAAAGATCACAAAAAATGGGAGACAGCAAATGTTTTTACGGGCTTTCACAGAGCAAGAAAACACGGTAAAAGAGTGCAAAAGCGTGAACAGAACGCAAAAGTGCTGGTCGACAGGACACGACACAGAAAGCTTCAGTGCAGCCGATCCGGCTTGAAGTGCTGGTGTTGCGGGTGGGCGAGTTGCTCGAGCGCCAAACTGACGGCCGGTGGCAGTAAATGGCCGCCGGTGGTGGTGTCCACAAACAGCTGGTCGCCCTCGAGGTGTTTGATCGCCTCGACGATCACTTCCAGCGATTGTTTGCTGGTGCCGGCGGTTTGTATCGCCGCAGCAGCAGCCGCATTCGCGTGCAGACTGACGAGCGAGTCGAGTGTTGCCGTGGTCGACGTCATCGGCTTCAACGGCGTTGGATGGTGCACTGGCACGGCCGAGGCCTGACTCGCTGCCAGCGGCACCACCGGTCTGCCGTTGCCGCTGCTGCTCGTCGGTAGCATCAGCAACTGTTGCTGTTGGTGGTGGTAGTCGAGCAGTTGGCTCACTGGCAATGACACTGACTGAGCACTCGATGGCACCCCTGGCACTCGCGCTGCCGAGACGCTCTGCAAAGTGGCTCTTTGATTTCGTCAACCAAGTCTGGCGAATCGGTGACAAGAAGAACCGCGTTTTCTTATCACCGTAGCTAAAACTTGACGCAAGCCAACCTGTTGCAGGCGGTTGAGCTGCTGCTGTCTGAGTTGCTCTTCGACCAGCAGACGCAGTCGTTGCTCGCGGTCTAGCGCCAGCCGCATGTCCAACATTTGCTGCTGGACAACGTCAAACTCGACTGCGTTCGGCGGTTGCGGCACTGTGGCGTGTGGCTGGGCACTTGCGACTGCAGGGTGGCTGCTGTTGGACACGACAACGCTCGAGTGCTGTGCCGGCACCTTCAGCTGCGGCTCACTGGTGACCGTTGCTCTCGTGATTGTCACGTCCGTGTCTGACGATTCTGTGAAACGGCAACATGTTGCATTGCACGTTGTAGTGCCTCCGGTCAACAGAGTTTCAGAGATAGCACGCAATTGTCAATAATGGACCGTTCGTTGCCAAAAGTCAACACTGACAATGTTGAATCGCAACACACCTGTGCTCTCGTGATGGCCGTACATGTAGCGTTTGCGTTTTTTCGGCGGTTGCATGGCCTCGCAGCGGTATACGCTGCTCTTTGGGCTGCTCGCACTGGAGGACGTTGAGCTGCCGGCCTGCGACTGAGGACTGTGACTTGGTGATGAGGCCGTCGGCGACGCGTGCTTCACAGGTGCAGCAGCATTCGCCTCTGCAGCTTCTGACGCTCCGTTGCCAGCTGCTGCCTCTTGCTGCTGCGGTGACGCCGTTGCCTGCGCGTCAAGGCCGTGCGTCAGCAGCAGCTTGCGCAGTTGCCCGTTCTCGTGCGCCAGTCTGCATTTCTCCTCCAACAGCGACCGAATGAAGTCAACGGTCTGCTGTAGAATCGATGCCTGCAATTGAATTATGAGTTTTTATTGTTACAAGTTGTATGCGCACTTGCGGTGGTTGATGAATTGTATCAGCATTCTTTTGCGCTGCAGATTCAAAGAAAGTCATTGTGCCGGCGCTGTGTCGCACATTATTCAACGTCCTGTTTTTGCAATATTTATTCCGAACATTTTGTTATTTGTTCGAACGAATGTTATTTCGTTCGTTAGCAACGAAAATTCGAAGCACATGTATGCCGATTTTGGCCATATGGCAAATCAGCTGTGCATGCTGCATGCAAGGTCATGGGTATTATATAGCAGTGTCGTGTTTTGTTTACACGAACAGCTGTCTCGGTTTTGTCCCGTCATCCGACACATTTTACATTGGCTGTTTCGCTGTGTGTTTGCTTGTCATTTATTAGTGGAAGTGCGTGTCTTTACGAACGTGGTGCATCAGAGACGACCAAACAGTGGTGTTTTTCTTGTTTTGGCACATCGCCCACCGACGCCAAGAATACAGGGGTCGATTGCACTGTTCGTTTGACATTCGCACATCAGCTGTACACTGCGCGTGCTGCACACATGCGGAATGCGCCTGCAGCCAAAAACAACATACGCCACGTCGATGTGTGCGTTTACTGCGGCCGCGGCGTCGTGCATTGCCAGATGGCCTTGAACACCCAGAGGAAAAGGAGCAGCAACAGGCACATTCAATATTACTACTGACTGAGCTTGTTGATATTCTTTCCAAATGATCATTCAACTGCTCACCATGCCATAGACGTGAATCAACACGGCAGAAGAGTCGTAAAGTCGACTAGAGCAACAAAAGTGCTGGCTGTGATGTTGATGTTTGTGTGTACATTTCGTTGAATGTGCTCTGCCGTGTTGCTGTTGGTGTTCGATCGCTTGTAACAGCGTTCGCTGTTGTGCAATTTAGCACGCGCAAAACAAGGAAGTTGTGCGTTAACCAAAACTATATTATGTGTGCACATTGTTGACCGTGTAACACAACGCATCTATGCAGCTGTGCCAAATGAAATAGTGTACAAAATGTTGATATATTGATGCTACACCGGTTTGAAGTTGTGTTTGGTATGCAGTAAACCGCGCTGCATTGAGAAATATTTGAAACTTCTGCATCCAGCACTGCAGAGTCGAATTTGAACCCGTGTTCTTAAAATATAAGAAAAAACAAAGTAAAAGATGCGTTTTGCGTCAAATGGATACCACTCACACACGTTGCTGTTCACGATGTTCACAAAAATCATTGAAACAGCACAAATGCGTTTTCAATCAAAAAAAAAACTCGGTACTTTTTGGCGTGTTTGCTTCTCATCCCGCCAAAGGCACGTGGCACGTACGTGCGTATGTACGCAACGTTTTGTACCTGACCTGACATTTGTGCAGATAATCTTAAAAAAAGACACATTTTCCAGAATGCCATTAGAGTGCGCTGTGTCGGCTTGTCTGTCACCGGCACACGCCGGTACAAAATCAGCTGAGCTGACTCACACTCACACACGCAGACAAGCGCTCAACTCAGCAGCGGTCGCTTCGCCTGGCACTGCCTGGTCTCCGCCTTTTTTATGCAATTTCCACGCGCGTTGTCGCGCATGTACGTGTACTGCGCTGTCGTACTGTTTGTACATTACGCATACATACGTGTACAAGAAGCCAACAACAACAACAACCGACAATAAAAAACCGCACGACGCCGGTAGTAGAGCGCAGCGGTGGCAAAGACTGTTTGTGTGCGTAAATACATGTCGTACATGTAGCGTAAATGTAGGCGCACTGTCATCAATGGGCAGCAGCAAGCTTAATGAGACGAGTGTGTGGCAGCCGGTGCCGAGCACACATGTTTTCGTGTGTGGCGTCGCTTGGCGCATCATGGCACCACCAGCAACTGCCATGCGCGCGCACCTTACTTTTGAACCGAGCGTACAATGCACCAGCCACTTTGCTGCTAACAGTGTTATCGCAAAATGCACTAAAAGTCACAAAGGTTGAGATTGAAATAAAAAATAGTAGTCTGCGTACTTTGCTCATCTTGTCGCCCTCATGCTTCGGCAGCAAGTTGCGCAGCCCCTGGAAGCCGGCGTTGATGCTTTGCATGCGACGGCGTTCGTTTGAGTTTGCGATCTCGCGTCGCACGCGCTTGTCGTCCGGCATCGCACGAGGCACCGAGCCACTGCTGGAAACGTCGAAACAAAATGCTGCATTTTATCTAAACTTCAGCTATTTCACATAGTAAGCAAAAAAACTCCGACATGATATAATTATTCAGGTACATACACACAATGCAGGAAAATTTCAAAAAAATCATATGACTGCTCAACGAAAACTAAAGCGGCACATTAGCGCGTTGTGTTGAAATTGTTTTCCGCTGACTCAGCGAAAGAAAAAACGAGCAAAACATGATGCAACTGTGTGTGTGTGTGTTGATGAGTGGGCTGAGCGCAGCGTTCGCACTGCAGCCAGTTTTAACAATGATCCCGCAACACATGGCAGCAATGCACATAAAATATAAAATAAACTTCGAAATGAGCGAGCAGTAGAGTGCAAACGCAAAAAGAAGCGCATGAATGAACGAGAATGAGTCAGACGGCAAGTTTCAGCTTTAGTTTTACGGATATGGAATGGTTGCAAGTTGTAACTGCGGTGACAATGTTGGAAGAACAAGCAATTAAATAGAGCAGTTCAGAGCAGCTGTGCAACAAGTCAATTAATTACAATGCAAAAGTCATTAAAAACAAGAACGTGGCACTAACGGGCAGGCCAAGCGATGCAGCGTGTGACCGTCGATGGCGTCATGGACGAATCTGCCGTTTGGGGCGTACTCGTCGGGGCTGTTCGCAGCGTGTGCCGCCTTGACGGCTGCCGCAAACAGCATCTCCTGCGTTGCATTCACCGTTTCGTCGTGCTGCAACGCACCGTTGCCCAACTCCACTCGGGCGTTCACCATGTTCTTGGTATAATTGAGCTTGGCAGATGAATTGTAATGAACACGATTTAGTTGTCCTGTAAAGATACAGTCGAATGACTTAATCAAATAAGAAAACGCATAATTGAAACAGAACACAGCATGACAGACGGTCTAATACTGCTCATGGCACACGAAAACTGCTGATGAGAGACATTATGCGAGTCATATGTACAACTGCTGAGCTGAGACAGTGCGACTGCGGGCGACTCGCACAAACAACAACAAGCAGTCAGCAGCCTGGGTCTGGCCCAGCCAAAACGCTGCAGCGCCTGGTACCGAGCGCGCGACGTGGAATTACTACGCGTGCAAACGCAGCCACTATACGCACATCAACCGTGTCACCCTGCGCACGAGCAACGAGCACCGGATGGCGAAAGCCCGCAGAAATGTGTCCAGCTTTCGCATGTACGCAGGACGCCCGTAGTAGCGGCCATTTGTGTCCGTCCGAACGTGGTCAGCAGTGAAAATGACCACGGAATGAGCGTCGCTGTCGGTGCGTTATTTCACGTTCATCACACACACACACGTACGTGCGTAGACGTGTGCATACATCCACGTACAGAGCACATCAGCTGAGTGCCAGGCTCGAACTGGCCCAACTGCGGCCGCGCAGCCAATCAGCGCACTGCCAACGTGTGCGTCTCTCGTGTTGTTGCTGCTGTGTGTCTGGCACGCTTGCCCCTCTCCGGCTTTCGTAAGTGTATGCGAGTAGTTTTACGAGAACATAACGCGATATGAAAATTGCCTGTGGTAGTAGACGGATGGAAAAACTCATCGGCCGACCAGACACGAGAGACGCACATATCCCGTATCTCTGGTTACATGTCTGCATGCATGCACCTGTTTGTTTGTTGGTGCTGTTGCATGCGCAGAAAGCCAGACAGTTGCCGAGCGTATTGTACATCGGGAAAGCTTGCCGTGTTTTTGACGCATAAGCTTAAGTGGTCGACAACAACCGCCACAAAGTGGAGTATGCATGGTCCGAAGAGCAGCTGATCACGTCCTGGCACCGCATGGGGCCAATGGGGGTACCAGCTGGTGCCAAGCCCCGGTGGCGCGGGACGCGTGTGCCAGTTGTGACTGTGCATGGGTGCACCGTGCTAATGAACATGTACGCACGCCACTGGGACGACTGAATGAAGCAAGCAGTCGTGCTTGTGCTGCTGGCCATCAACGCAAGTTGGCCACCACACGAGCACCATTAATTTCGACCACTGTTGGTGTCCGCGTGGTTTCGTTGCACACACGAGAGACGGATGAACGCTGGCACACGCTGATACGTGCGACGCCACTCAGATAAGCAAGCAGTCGCTGGTTGGTTGGCGTTCGTGCCGCTCGTTTTGTGCGGTCTGGGTGTTCGCACACAAACTGTGGCACGTGCAAACTGACGTTCGCAGACTGATGGACTTGGAAACGCAGAAATTACAAAATGAAGGTGGTTGCACTTGTACCAGCACACACCAATCTAGATCAAATCACACAACGACACAAGGCACATCAAAACATTGGCGGTGCTAAGGCTGACAAGTTGAAAGAACGCGAAACAATCAAGAATTTGAACGTTCAAGCTGATTATTCTTCCGCAGTGATTTGTGAAATGCGTAAAACGGATTGTACACTGAATAAATTACATAATACATGGATATAGTGGACAATCACAGTTGAAAACCCATCTCAAGAAAAAAATAAAAATGCCTAACACAAGCTTCGGGATGTGTGGTGACTCTCAGTACAAACAGTAAAGTAGAAACAAACACACGAACTACATACATTTGGCTCAATTTCGTATATTCAGCAACACTACAGAAATGAAAACAAAGTGCTCAAGACAGTTTCATCAGAAAGCATACCGATACAATTAGCAATGAAACAAACAGATTGAAATTGAAACAACAGAAGTGAAACGACTTGAACAGAAAAGTTCGTGAACATTTCGTCTAACATCACAGAAGTTACGGAGCAAAAGTGCAAGTTGCAATAAATTATTTCTTTGTATAAATATTTGTGCGAACCACAATGAATCAAAATGCCTCATAGTCTTCCCCATCAGCGTTGTGCTTTATGCTGCCACTGAGAAACTGTTCCGGTGAAGTTTTCTTTGGTTTACGGCTCTTCTTCGATGACGCTGATTTTTCTTTTTGCTTTTCACCGCCGGTTTTCGACTTTTTGGACTTCTGTAATAAAAAGCTTGCATCTTGGTGGGTGAGGCGTGAGGGTGATGACGACCTTCGGCAATTACAACGTTACTGGACAAATAATTCTCAAATGCGCATTTCCAGCAACAACGTAAACATATGAACAGCGTTCTAACCTTGTTTGACCTGCGATTGTTGTCGGCCACGGCTGCTTCAGCCAGAGCTTTGATGGGCGACTCCGCATTCGAGCCAGGCGCCGTCGGCAATGGCGACTCCAAACTGCCGCTGAGTTTGTCGTTCGCGTGCGTTGTGGCGGCCACAGCTCGCGTGTCGTCGTCGCTGCTGCAGCTCTGATTGTCGTCGCCTGCAATGATCACAGCTGTTTTGAAATGATTTTGCAGCTTTTCACGAGTATGTCTGCTGTCTAAGCACACAAAAGATGGACGAAATTTGAAATGCAGTGTGAATGCAGTGAATACCACTGTATCAAGCAGCCACACAACCATACTGCATTAACCTATTCCCATTTATCATTATTTTTACCTGTTATCGGTGTCACCAACGGGTTTGGCCGTGTGCTATCAGAATCGTCGTCCGAAAAGTGGGATCCCTGGCGAACCGGGTGACCCTTCGATTTTTGCTGCAAAATTTGCTAATCTGCGAAACAGAAAACAAAGGAACGATTTTTTTCAGAGAAACGAGAAAAACAGAAACAGAATCTCAACAGTGCGACATGGGCAACAAATGAACACATACGTCCTTTTTCAGAGCCCGTTTCGACTTTGTGTTGTTCGTCTTTCTGGCACTGCCGTTATTGTTGTTTGTCGTCACCGTTGTCTGAGTGGACGGCTCGAACCCAAAGAATTCATCCAGTTCGTTGGCGGTAATTTGAATCGTTGGCGATGTTGGTGACGTCGCTTGCCCAGGCGATGGGCTCCCATTATCGCCATTGTCAATTGCATCCACGGTGATGCGTTCAAGTGGCCGTGGCTCTGCGTTTGGTGACACTTGGCAAACTGCAGTCAACTCTTCCAATTTTGTCCGAGTTTCAGCTGCAAAGTCACAAAGTTTTCTGGACGGATGACAACAAAATAACTCTATCAGTCGTTAATATGTTTTTATTTCAAATGAATACTTATTTTCAAATGAAGGAATAAAATCACTTTTTCCGTTAGTGCCAGTTTGCGCGTTCAATTTGGTCAGCTGCTCTTCGTCATCAGTAGTGATGTCCTCTTGGAATGTGGCTACCATTTGGTTGCTTGTATTCCTGAAAAATAAAACGTCTCAAATAACAATCATGATGCCAGTGCAGTGTACCAATTCAGTACCCGAGTAATACTGATCTGCTCCGTTGCTGACTGCATTCAAAATTTGGTTTGATGTGTGTTTTTGATCAAATTCAGTTCAAATGTTGTGTTGCTCTGAAATAGAGTGCGTCACACTAACTCATCCGAATCATAGTCGTGCGGTCTGGTTCGTGCGTGCGCCACAGACACGGCCGTCTGGTGCTGGTGGTCACGCGGCGACGCCGGCGAGTCAAGAAACGAGTCACCGTCCGGTGTGGCGTCCGGCACGAAATCGTGCACGTCAACGGAACCGTTGCTCATTGGAACGCCTGCTGACGATGGCGCGTCAGTTGTCCCTGGCACAAGCACGCTCGTTGCACTGCGCTGGCTTGCTGACTGCTCTGCCTTCGCATTCGCAGTTTTACACTCAGCAGTGGCTTTGCTGTTGTCGTTGCTGCTACTAACAATCGGCGTTATCGAGCGAGCGGCCGGTTTTATTGGTGGCAGCGCAGCAGCGCCACTGGTCGGCGACGACACCGATGAGCTGTGCAGGTCATGATGACTGCTGCTGCTGTTGCTCAGTGCTTCATTCGTAGCAGCTGCCTGCTGATTGGTCGACTCGGTTGGCGGTGCGCTGCTGATGGTCGGCTTAGGCGCGTGTCGCTCCGCCTCCGCACGACGACGGTGTGAGAGACTGTCGATGAAACTGAAATTGGCATGCTCCGCCCGTTTATTATTCTTTTCGTATAAAAAAGACAACCAGCATCGCTGGGTTCGCTTGCTCAACCAAAGCCAAGCTTACACTACGAATGCAGCATGCTTATTGGCTGTTACATAATAAAAACTAACGCCTATTATAAAACTATGTCGGACCGATTTGGTGCCATTTGCTCAACACATGCGGTTGGCATGCACAGCAGGCCGGAATGTCAGTTTGGCCAATGCCTTCGCGTCAACAAGTCGATCAATCCAACCAATCAGCCGACTGTTGGACAAAAAAATATAAAAAAACAAAAGCAAAAACGCACGCGTCATAGTCGCATTCATCAGTCTGCTCATACAAGTTCAGTTCCTCATGTGTCACTTCCAAATGCTCTGCGTTAGTGTGCAGCTGTTTCAGCAATTGCTCGCGTTGCAGCATCAGGAATGGCACGTTGAAGAACAAATAGATGAACTTCAGACCGAAGCCGTTGCGCATGGACGACTCAGCGTAACGCAGCCTGCCGACCACGCAGTCGTCACTAGGTGGCCCTTCTGGTGGGGTGCTGTGAGAAGTCGGCAAACAGTAAAAGCAGCACATCGCAACTTGCTTGTTCTGTTGTGGAAACACAGCTGACTGCAGTTACGCAGCAATGGCTCACTGGCAACTTGGAAATTGTGCGCTTAATTTGGTGACGTGGACTGTGAGCGGTGGTTTACTTTCGAAGCAACCTAGTCTTTCAGCAAGACATCACTTCAGTTCCCCAACCAGACTCAAAGAGTACAGGGTGTTTCAGAAGTATCGGTTAGGTCTAGATGTTTGACGCGTTATTTCTCGAGTAGTGTTGAACCATATTCGATGAAATTTTAGACACCATGTTCAGGAAGATTTGACTTAGATTTGTGCACAGTTACAGAGAAATTCATTCACCTGCAGAAGAATGACAGAGCAGAACATGAAGAATGACAAAGTTTCAAAAATGGACCAGACAACACCGGACAAGACTCAATGCAAACATTCAAACGAACACTTCGAAATGCGTGTGTCAATGGTCGCCGGTTTTCTCGAGTCCACTTGCTTCTTAACCTTGATATCAATAGAAACTCTTAACAAGAAACACTCGATTTTCGGTTGGCACTCTGGAGCCCATTATTGGCTGGAAAATATTCCTGGGAAAAACAGTGATAAAAATGTCTGGCACGTTCCAAAAGCCGGTAAATATGAAAAAACAAAAACAAACAAATCGGATTAAAAAACATTTCGTATTTATGCATGCAAGGATTCGGCTGCATACAAGCTAACGTTTCGCGCCGGTGCCAACAAGAACCCCCTCGTTGCGTGCTGAAATCAATGTTTTGTGTTTTTGTCATTCGTGTGCAGGTTAATGAATTTCTCTGAAATTTTACACAAATCTAAGTTAGGTTTTCCTGAACATCTGTCTAAAATTTCATTAAATATGGTTTAACAGAACACGAGAAATAACGCGTCAAGCACCTACCCACTACTTCTGAAACACCCTGTAAAAAAACTATTCATTCACAGAGCGACGCAGCAAACGCATTCACAAACCAAGCATCCATTTTCTTATAAATTTACCGATTATAAATTGGTTTGCAGTCCAGACTCTTCAAGATTCCATGCGTTCACATGTTTCTCATTTCAAGCTCTTGACAACGCTTGGTCTTTCGCTATCCACACGTATTGCAGATCATGTTTGGTGTACTATTTGACACTATAACAACCGAGAAAACCCCAAAAAGCAGCTTGATAACAAACCGTTCAAAGGTTTCAACAAAATAGCGTCCAGCATCCTCAGTGACCTGGCGATGGTGGCCCATGTCTCTGCGGTTGGCGAGCACCAGCACAGGCAACTGCAAAGGCACCCGATTCAGCTCTTTCTGCACGTACTCCCAGGTCCTGTCGTTTGAAAGGTTTTCAATCTTTATTTTTAATTACCGTATTACCTCTAATAAACCCCCATGGGGGTTTATTTCTTCAGCGACTTCTGGGGGTGGGGTTATTTTTTTGGGGGGGATTATTTTTTGGGGGGTTGGTTTGGACACCATTTTTAGGGGTGGGCAAAAGGGCAAAAATACCTTCCATGGCAGGAAGGAAGTCGCAGAAACTTCTACTTTTCACAGAGATTTTCTGCAACAGCCTTTTGTAATGAGAATTCCACTAACTCATCCCCTTTGGGGCCTTTGGTAGCACAATTTCACTAATGTCACTGCATTCAGCCACTGAATTCGCTAGGGATGTGTCAAACAGGTTTCTGGGCTAACCCCCATGGGGGTTTATTTTTGGGGCGGGATTATTTGGAAACTTGTCGAGGGGGTGGGGGTTTATTTTTGGGGGGGGGGGGTTTAATTTTGGGGGGGGGGGGGGGGTTTAATAGAGGTAAGACGGTAATCGTTAAATCAATCAGCCAATATTTCGGACTAGTGCAATTTTTTTTTGTATCCGTAAAATCCATAAAAACAAAATCGTGAAATCTCAGAAGCTGACCAAGATTTCGTCATGTCGTACATCAGTATGACCGCATGTGCTCCTTTGTAAACGTCGATGAATTCAGCGTCAAACGCAGCCTCGCTTAACTGAAGCGAAACACGATGCTATTTTTATTTTACAATTTCAAGGAAACAGCAAAATGACACTTCCAATTGGCTGTATTATTGAGTGGCCAATCAGTGCGGCTCCAATTGAACGTTTGACAGTTCAGTAAGCGATAAAGTGCATACCTCAAGTTCATTGATGTGTTCAGTGTTGTCCAGCTTCAGTGCAGCCACCTGTTTGCGTCGTTTCTTCGATTTGTCAACGACATCCCAGACGTCCACTTTGACGACATCGTCAGTTGCCTTGTAGTTCCAATGCACACTGCAGACCTGTAAAAATGAAAAGCTTGGGTGATAGGCGGCTGCAATTGTGCTGCGATAGTGAAGGTCTACTGACTGAAACTGGTTTGGTAAAAAGAACAGCAAAATGCGCACTTGTATTTCTTCGGTGACCGTGTAGTCGTCAGTGAACGGCAATCCTTGCAATCGGCGCATCAACGCAGACTTGCCGACGTTTCGGTCACCTCGGATGATCACTTTCACTGCAAAAACAAGAAGTGAATGAAAATGCACAACATTGTCGGTAATTTGAAATGGTTGGCATGGTAAAATACCGGTTTTTTACCGGTAAAAAAACACGTATTTATACGCGTTTTTTTACCAGGGCAAAAATTGGTGCCTTGAAAAAAACGGGAAAAAGACCGTTTCTGTATTTTTCCGGTTTTTTCGTATTTTTCCGGCTTTTTTCAATTTCGGGCCTTGAGTTTTCATATCATTTTTGAGGAGAAAATGAGAAAATCTGTGACCAAGAAAAATATGATGACGAAATTGACACTGATGTTTTAAAAGAACTGTTAAGCGAGGTGCAAGAATCGGCTGGAGCTGCCGAGCTGAGCTGAAAATTTCAAAAATTCTAAATGTCGCTCAAAATTGTCTTTCTTACACAATTACTGATTTATTTTCTTTTTGATCTGAACTGACTCTAAATTCGGTTTAACTGCGTTATTGCAGCAAATTGTGTTCGTCTATTGTGACCAAAGACTGTCCCGTGAAAACGCTGGGGGTTTTTCCTGTGTACCTAATTGGTGGAATATAAACGATTGAGCAAAAGATAATGTTCGATTTATTGCTGACCTTTTGGGTTTTCAAGTCCAAACATAATTTATTTTCTTTGTTGGTGCACAATATTTTGAACAAAGCATTCTGAAAGTTGTTTCACAAATCCTGGTTCAAGTTTAAAGTCGGCTGCGAAAGATATGTGGGTTTTTACAACTTTTTGGCTTTCGTTTTTTTCCGGTAAAATTACCGTAATTTTACCGGTAAAAATACAGGGTTTTTTTTACCACGATTTGAAAAAAACGGTATTTTGCCAACCCTAGGTGCACAATATTTTGAACAAAGCATTCTGAAAGTTGTTTCACAAATCCTGGTTCAAGTTTAAAGTCGGCTGCGAAAGATACGGGTATGTGGGTTTTCAAAACTTTTTGGCTTTCGTTTTTTTCCGGTAAAATTACCGTAATTTTACCGGTAAAAATACAGGTTTTTTTACCACAATTTGAAAAAAACGGTATTTTGCCAACCCTAATTTGAAATAACGCCGAAATTGTCGAAAAGTCGAATTACATCTCAAATTACAGTCACAACTCTAAATTATAGGCAATCAGCTGATTGGTTATAGTTGGTGATAGGGTTGGTATAAAACCGGTTTCTTTTCCGTTTTAAAACCGAAAAAACCCGAATGCTTCCCAGCGCTTTTAAATGTTCCAAAACTTGGCACCTTGAATTCAAAATAGGAAATACATCAAAACAAGTGTTTTGAGCAGCGTAAAACGTTGTTTTCGAGGATAGCGAATGTTCTCGACGGCGATGGCCATCAACGTTGCCTAATTTTGTTTCAAATTCGGGCTCATTTTCGCTTTTTTTGCTTCAGTACACGTTCAATGTTCGAACGGCGACTGGGAAGTGATCGTGATTGCCGAATTTCCCAATCAGCCATTACCCATATCGAGTCACTGCACAAGTTGCGTCAAATCGCGTTGAGCGTCCGTAATTCCAGCAAACCGGCAAATTTTCGGATTTTCTCACCGCGTTGAATACAACAACTTGTCGTTGAAGCGGATGCCGGAAGTGTGCACCGGAGCGTCTAGAGTTGGCGATGCCAGCCAGAATTTGCCGGTTCTAGCATTGCCGGCAAGTTTGCCGAAAATTGCCGACGACGGACCGCAGAGAAGAGTAGATCGTGCCGCTCCACAGACACTGCGAAGAACCCCCATAAGACACGGCACATTGATCGATCACGAAGAATCGAATGAAAATTGCCGTGTTGTTAGTAACAATTCAAATGCTGACGCAACATTGACCATCTATAACGAAAAAAGAACAGCAACATCTCATCACTGCAAAAACAACATAGAAGAACAAATCAACGCAAACAAAAACGTTTCACTGGATTTAGATGTCAGCAGCGATACTTCGCTTGTAATTTTACGCAAAAAATTCATTCGTCGTCAAGTCGTCAATAATCTGTTGTTTATTCACCTTCCAGCGCACTCACAGCGCATTGATCATATCAAAATGAGCGTTAATGAGAACGAGAAGCGTAAGAAGGAATTGAATTAGATGAAAAAATAGCAGCGATTCGACGAAAAAATGCTGAACTTGAAAAACGACATCGTGAAGTTGAAGCAGACAAACAGCTAGCTGGCACAGACCAAAAGCAGGCAAATGATGCGCTGAAAACGAAGAACACAACTACGACTACGACAGAAGCGCACACTTTGAAGGTTGCCTTTTTGTTTGTTCATGTTTTGTTATCTTGTTATAAACAGGTTGCAGCACATGCTAAAAATTGCCCTCTTGCGATGTGACCATATGGTGAACTTGAACTTGAACTTTTATCAAAACATGTTTGTAACGTTGTATGTAACGTAATGTTGAACAAAAGAGTTGAACATAGGAAAAAAAAAAACTCATCGGTGGCTCCGTGGTTAGTTAGCACACTCGCCTTCAACCCAGAGTTCGATCCCACCACGGAGGAAATAGGGCCGAGCATAGTTGTTCCAGAGCCGGGGGGAATATAGATAGCTGGAGCAAATTTTCCAGATAGACAGCCAGAAAATTTGGGGGGGGGCGAGGGGGAGCATGTGACTTTGGGTGGGGAGGGCGGTCAAAAATTTGAAATTAGACAGATAGCTAAAACGCTAAAAAGCTACAAAAACAGCTGAAATGCTTAAAATACGCTGAAAGTCAAGTATAAACGCGTATTTTACCTAAAATTATCGAAATTTTTAAGGATTTCAAGCAAAAATGGTCAATTTTGGTCAAAAAATTGACTTATTTTAGAGGGGAGGGGGGAAATTGGGGGGGAAGGGGGGGATTGAGAGGGATGAAGGAGGGGGGAGGGGGGGGAGTGGGGGGCCTGTCGTTGCGAAGACAAGACAAAAAGGAGGAACACCGAGCACAAACAACGAACGAGGCTCGTGTAAGAAAATGAAAGGAGAAACACTGAAAATTGGTAGCGTTCCGTTCCTAAAAAAGTTTGACCTTCCTGAGTAAGCGACTATAATTTCAGCTCAAACGGTTCAACCGTTCGCGAGTTAGAGCGATTCAACAAAGTTGTACCCACTATTTTTGAACCACTCTGTATATTTTCAATATTTTTCCATATGTTTTGCAATAATGTCCAACGAAAAACACACCCGTCCCCGTCCTCGACAACTTTGTCTCGGTCCCACTCTCGTATCGAAGGTTTAGTGTCCAGATTTTGTCGTTGCACTTTTGAGCTTTTTATTTGTTTTTTACTGTCATTATTGATGCTGTGGCTATTCGCAATCCGAAGAATGGTGGGCACTTGGTCGTTGTCGGTCACAACTTGTCGTTGTGAAAGTCGGTACGCAGGAAGTTCCGCCGTCTGTGCTTTCACGTGTGAAGGCGATCCAGCCAACTGGAAGTGTTGCGCCAAATAGTTTCAATCTTCATGTGGCAAAAATAGCAATTCAAATTGCCTAACTGACTCGGCCCTATAGTTGTTCTAGGGGAGGCCTGGGGGCCGCGGCCGCCCACCGGCACCCCCAAAAAATTTTCAAATCTATCACTATCAGAGAGGTTTTTTCGGCTCAGCTATTATCTATCTAAAAAATTTTCCCAGCCAGCTATCTGTCCTTTTTGTCTTGTCTTCGAAGACATAAAATAAGTCAATTTTTGACCAAAATTGACCATTTTTGCTTGAAATCCTTAAAAATTTCGATAATTTCAGGTAAATTACGCGTTTATACTTGACTTTTAGCGTATTTTAAGCATTTCAGCTGTTTTTGTAGCTTTTTAGCGTTTTAGCTATCTATCTAATTTCAAATTTTTGACCGCCCTCCCCACCCAACGACAAAGGCTCCCCCTCGCCCCCCCCCCAAATTGTCGAGCTGTCTATCTGGAAAATTTGCTCCAGCTATCTATATTCCCCCCCGGCTCTGGAACAACTATGCTCGGCCCTATTTCCTCCGTGGTGGGATCGAACTCTGGGTTGAAGGCGAGTGTGCTAACTAACCACGGAGCCACTGATGAGACCATATGTGTTCAACTCTTTGTTCAACATTACGTTACATACAACGTTACAAACATGTTTTGATAAAAGTTCAAGTTCAAGTTCAACATATGGTCACATCGCAAGAGGGCAATTTTTAGCATGTGCTGCAACCTGTTTATAACAAGATAACAAAACATGAACAAACAAAAAGGCAACCTTCAAAGTGTGCGCTTCTGTCGTAGTCGTAGTTGTGTTCTTCGTTTTCAGCGCATCATTTGCCTGCTTTTGGTCTGTGCCAGCTAGCTGTTTGTCTGCTTCAACTTCACGATGTCGTTTTTCAAGTTCAGCATTTTTTCGTCGAATCGCTGCTATTTTTTCATCCAATTCAATTTCCTTCTTACGCTTCTCGTTCTCATTAACGCTCATTTTGATATGATCAATGCGCTGTGAGTGCGCTGGAAGGTGAATAAACAACAGATTATTGACGACTTGACGACGAATGAATTTTTTGCGTAAAATTACAAAGCGAAACATCACTGCTGCAACGCCCCATCCAGTGAAACGTTTTGTTTGCGTTGGTTTTGATTGTTTGTGTTGTTTGCGGTGAGCGGGTTGGTTGCTTGTTTTAACACCGCGTTACTAGATGGATGAATGTTTTTATTTGCGTCAACATTGAATTGTTACTTAACAGCACGGCAATTTTATTTTCATTCGGTTCTTCGTGATCGATCGTGTGCGGTGTGCCCGTGAGTTTGTGCCAGTGTCACTGTGGAGCGGCTGCAATCTGCAATGCTCTCTGCGATCCGTCGTCGGCTGGTGCGTGACGACGCAACGGGCGGCAGCGTCACTGCCACCGGCAGAATGCCGGCTGGCGTCGCACCAATAGACGCTCAGTTGCAGAAAAAGTTTGCTCAAGGCGTCCACTACAACAGTAAGTTGTTGTATTCAACACAGATGAGAAAAAAAGTCAAAGGACTGAGTTTGCTTTGATTGCTGGACGGCTTCAACGCGTTTGTTTGTTTGTGCAATTGAACTCTAAATTATAGGTAATAAGCTGATTGGTTGGCGATCACGGTCACTTCCCAGTCGCCGTTTTCAATTTATTGAACGTGCTACTAGGGTTGTTAAAAAAAACAAAAATCGTCATTTTTGTTTTTTTTTAAAAAAAATTTTTTTTAAAAAAAAAAATTTCAAAAATCAAAGTTGTGCTAAATCAATCAGGGAGTCCGAAGAACCACATATGATATGCAAGCGCCTCCCGAATGACTCCCGTATGGCGGAACTTTGCAGATTTTGTTTTGGTGACCTCAATTACCCCTTTTCCAAACCGTCACCATGCCTCTTCTTGTGTTTTGACCTCAAAACGTCACTAATTGTCTCAGCTAAGCTAATGCTGAAGTGAAGACAAACATACCGCCTTGAAATTCGATCAATTCTTCTGATGGTGGTAGCGACGACACGACACGACACAACCAACAACGTAGCGCTTGCAAACGGAGCAGCGAGCACAATCGGACGCTCTGCGAGAGCGAATCGTCACCTTATCTGCATCGGAAATGGTAGGCTAAGCTTTGGGACGCTCAAAAACTTCCATCGCAGATGTTGTCGAAGCCTAAAATCAGTCGGTAAAACTGACCCAAAATCGACTGCTAAAGGTTGTACGAGGTATAATCAAAGAAAATTTTTGTTGAACTTTCGAAAAATTGTGCCAAAATTGAGGTTTTCAGAGCATATTAGAGGAAAATTTTTCGAATTTTTTTTTTTAAAAAAAAAAATCGGCATTTTTGTTTTTTTTTTAATCACTTTTTTTTTAAAAAAAAAAAATTTTCATTTTTGTTTAACAACCCTACGTGCTACCCTGGAAACAAAAAAAAAGCGAAATAGATTTGATTTGAAACAAAAAAATTAGGTAGCGTTGGGTGGCAAAAACTAGCAAATTGGGAACGTTGTATCCTCGAAAACAACGTTTTACGCTGCTCAAAACACTAGTTTTGATGTATTTCCTATTTTGAATTCAAGGTGCCAAGTTTTGGAACGTTTAAAAGCTGGGAAGCATTCGGGTTTTTTCGGTTTTAAAACGGAAAAGAAACCGGTTTTATACCAACCCTATCACCAACTATAACCAATCAGCTGATTGCCTATAATTTAGAGTTGTGACTGTAATTTGAGATGTAATTCGACTTTTCGACAATTTCGGCGTTATTTCAAATTAGGGTTGGCAAAATACCGTTTTTTTCAAATCGTGGTAAAAAAACCTGTATTTTTACCGGTAAAATTACGGTAATTTTACCGGAAAAAAACGAAAGCCAAAAAGTTTTGAAAACCCACATATCTTTCGCAGCCGACTTTAAACTTGAACCAGGATTTGTGAAACAACTTTCAGAATGCTTTGTGCAAAATATTGTGCACCTAGGGTTGGCAAAATACCGTTTTTTTCAAATCGTGGTAAAAAAAACCCTGTATTTTTACCGGTAAAATTACGGTAATTTTACCGGAAAAAAACGAAAGCCAAAAAGTTGTAAAAACCCACATATCTTTCGCAGCCGACTTTAAACTTGAACCAGGATTTGTGAAACAACTTTCAGAATGCTTTGTTCAAAATATTGTGCACCAACAAAGAAAATAAATTATGAGCAATACGTAAATAGAACGTTCGAAGTACA
>JASANC010003086.1:0-19196 GCA_030248135.1 Theristus sp. LFF4_11
CGGATAAAAACGCCAACACAAACGCAGAGTGCTTCTCATTTGCGGTTGTTTTGCAAAAACAGACCCTAACGGCATTTTTGCAACCGTGTATGTACAGTATGTGTGTGTGTGTGTGTGTGTGTGTGTGTGTGTGTGTGTGTGTGTGTGTGTGTGTGTGTGTGTGTGTGTGTGTGTGTGTGTGTGTGTGTGTGTGTGTGTGTGTGTGTGTGTGTGTGTGTGTGTGTGTGTGTGTGTGTGTGTGTGTGTGTGTGTGTGTGTGTGTGTGTGTGTGTGTGTGTGTGTGTGTGTGTGTGTGTGTGTGTGTGTGTGTGTGTGTGTGTGTGTGTGTGTGTGTGTGTGTGTGTGTGTGTGTGTGTGTGTGTGTGTGTGTGTGTGTGTGTGTGTGTGTGTGTGTGTGTGTGTGTGTGTGTGTGTGTGTGTGTGTGTGTGTGTGTGTGTGTGTGTGTGTCTCATGCGCGCGCTTGTTTAGGTTTAAACCCCGTCTTTTTAGAACGTGAATCTTAAAAAATGCTCTAAAACTTAAAATACCCGTGGTTTAAACGCGATTCACGTGACTGCTGACTTGACATTTCTGAAAAAGTGACCAAAAAAAAACACGATTTTTTTAAGTCACATTTGGTTAACCATGTACATATGTACATGTATTGTGGATTTATTCAAACGTGTCGGACTAACGTGACGTCATTTTATTTAAAAACGCCCGTTTGTCAAAGTACAGGCACTAAAATTTCAGTTTGGTGTGACTGATTCGACATTCACCATTTGTTTACGGGAAGAAATCGGCTAAACGGAAAGTCTGGTTTGCTGTGAACGACAAGAGCATGTTTGGCGGCACATGACGTCATTTCAGTGGGACACGTTTAAAAAAATAGGCCATACATGCATCTCTTGCAGCTGAGTGCAGATTTCAAGTTGTTTTTGGTAGAGTTTATATGCTGCCAGAAGTTTGACTATCCTTGTTCGACTGTTGATGGCTTCGTCGTCTTGTTCTGTTCAGTTGCTTGGTGTTTTATCGTGTTGGAATTTATTTTTTTCTTCACCAAAACAAGTTTTACAGCTGTTTATCATGCAAGTGATTTACTTTGAAACATGTTCGATTGGTTCACATTCTGGTTAGGTCTGTATACTGCACACACAGTGTTATTATGAATATGTAAATCATACTTTATTTTCAATAACTGCTTTTAGATCACAGTTGATATAACATCAATCAAAGTTCTGGTCATAAAGTTTTATTTGATTCGGTTTTATTCAGAGCACTTATAACCGTGTATGCACATAAACATTTATACAGTACAATATATTAGTTCAGTAATTTGCAGATGCGCAGCTGTGTGCACAAAAATTTTCAGCTGTTTTTTTCATTTCATAGTGTTTTCCATATTTTGAGTGGCTCTCCATCTTGCAGATAAAGTCAGTATTTTCCGGTGTGCGTAGGTTTTTGTTTGTTCAATTCAGATCATCAAGGTACAAACAAGTACGTACATGTATTTCATTACTAAAGCGTTGTCGAGCCAAGTCTTTCACTGCTTACACAAGGTCATATTCCTCCTTTTATATGCGTCTCCCGCATTTTTAGATAATACCTTAATGGCCAGTTGAGTTGCTCATTTTTACAAAATAGGAACACGGAAACGAGAATTTTTTAGCGTGAGTGACCCAGGTAAACTGCAGGAGAAAGCGCTGTACACACAGTCATCGAAGAAAAGCATTGGAATCAGTGAACTGGCTGGTCGCATTCAATAGTTCTGAATCAAAGCGATGTTTCTTCTTCTTGTGGCATTACTAAGCTACAGGTTTTGTTTGTGATCTTGATTTCTTGTCCAGAATACACTGTTCACCCAACCCATACATCACGATGTGACGAACCTCCAAATCAATGAAATGCCGCTTCTCACTGCCCTCCAAGTCATACAGCCTTTTCACAGCTCCAGATGTCATGTTCAACGTGCGTGACAGATGGTCCAGCAGGAGAATCCAATTTTTGAATTGCCGCCGATTGATCGTGATCACGGTGCCCGAGTCGAATTCGTCTCCGTTTTTGTACACCAGAATACGAAAGATGCTGCGGTAGTCCTGAAAGGTTTGCCCAATTATTGTTAGACGACAGGGTTTTAAAAAAATGCTAACTGGCAAATCAACAAGTAAAGAGAATGCAGTTCAAACACGCACTTTTCCGCGGTCAATCGAATGTCCACGTCGGCGTGGTAAACCATGATTTCGAGGGGGCGTCGAGGCACGCGTGGTGTGCGTCTGCTCGCGGGGACTCTGGCGACGGGGTGTCTCGTCATCACTGCTGCTGCCGCAGTTACCCATGTCAATCACTTATTTTTATTTAAAATTAAAAAAATCAAAGATCGTTGCTTTTATCGTGTTCAAAGCTTTTCCAACTAACCAAACAAGAAGACTCAGCCACCGTGCAGCCAACCAAAAAAAAATACATAAATCATTTGTCTTTGAGTATTTTTTGTGTCTTCTGTTTGAGCCCAGAATGTGTTCTGTTTTTCTTGGTTGCCAGGTAATTCATCGTTGTTGCAATCAATAACGCATGTTTAACGGATTGAGTTTTGAAAACCCGCAAAAAATATGTTTCGACAAAATGTAACCAAAGAACTACTCAATTCTACAGCACGCACAAATGATGGAAGTGGGTGTGAAATCCAAATAACGATCACGAAATTCAGTTGTTTTTCATTGTAAAATAACTAAACTCGATCACAACAGTAAACACTAAACTCTGTTTTCGAGTATTCAAGATCAAGACTGGTAAAAACGGTTCTTTCCACTAATAAGTGTGTTTCGCCACAAACAGTGACTCGGCAGCGGCGGCCGAGGCAGCTTCGCCCTCGTAATTGCCCATCGTTGCAAGACCATTTGCCTGCAAAGTATTGAAAAAAGATCCGTTCAATCAATAAAAGTTTGAAAATCCAAAGAAATGAATCAATTCAAAAGTGCATAAAACCACATCACTATCGTGTGACAGCTTCTGCTAAAGCGACTGTACCTTTGCGCGCATCACGTATACTTTCTGTGCCGCTTGAATGTTCGCATCCGTGCCGTGCCACGTTTTGATCACACTCGCCTGTAGCGCCCGACCGTAGCTGAACGCCAGGCGCCACGGTTTCACGCCGGACGCTCGGTTGATCGCGTTCAGATTCGCCGTGGCGTCCAGCTCCGACTGACCACCGGAGAGGAACACGATGCCTGTGGGAAAACTGGGTCGTAGACGCGCCATGGGATTTCATTGAAAATGTTCCGTTGATAAAAGTTTCGTTCACACAACGAACACTGAGCAAGACCCTTGACAACCAATCTGCTCAGTTTTTCAGTGTTCAATTGTGTATACCGGGCACGGCAGCAGGCACGCCACGACGCAGCGCAGTGACGGTCGCCTCGCCGATCTGTTGCGGTGTGTATTTTTTTGTGCACGACTGGCCGGGCGTCACCATGTTCGGCTGCAAAGCAACGATGGTCAGCAACATGTTCTCCGTTGGCCAGTATTTTTTGTTACAACTTTGTATGTTTTCCTTCACCTTCAGCAATGTACCCTCCAAATAGACGTGATGGTCAGCGAGCGCCTTGTAGACGTAGGCCAACGTTTGTTCGGTCACTTTTTGGCAGCGTTCCAAGTCATGGTCACCGTCGCACAGCACCTCCGGCTCGACGATGGGCACCAGACCCGCCTGAATGTGGAAACTTTGAAAAATGAAAAAAGAAGCATTTCCAAACTGCTCTGCTTTCACAAACAGTGTTTGAATCAACAGACGTGATTATCAGTCCAACAAATCCAAACACTGATTGCCGTTTTCAAACGTTTTTCTAAATATTTTGGCTAAAACGCTGCATCTCTTGCGGCTACCGGTGGTAAACAAACAAAAAATGCCTGGCTGGAAGAGTGGAAAAAGTGTGGAAACAGTTTTCAGTGGAGCAAGAGGCATCACCATCAGCCAGTCCCATTCACACTGCACCTGTTGGCAAATGCTGGCATAACGCGCGAGCACGTTTGCATTCTCAGCGAGCGCCACGTGACTGGGCGTGTGCGCGCCAATGTTCAGCACGCAGCGCCACTTGGCAAACTGCGCTCCGTCCCTTTTGTAGATCGCGCAGCGTTGCGCCAAATCGTCGAGACCTGGACAAGATCATTCGACTTTTTGAGTTTGAACACGATATTGTCATGGAAGTGTTGCCCGCTCTGGAAAACAGTCACGACGACACCAACAACTGACCCTGCGTGGTTCCTTCGCCCATCGTGCCAGCCAGTGGGACGACACCCTTGTCAACTTTGATGCCAGGAATGATGCCGGCCTCTTGTAGCAGCTGCACGAACGGCTTCCCATTGTCGTCTTTTTGATACCTGAGCATTTCGGTTTACTTTTTTGAGAAAAAATGTTTCATTTCCACTTTCGCGTTCAAGTGCACGCCAACAACCAACATTGTTTCATGGAACAGAATGACGCCCGAA
The DNA here is from genome assembly GCA_030248135.1 of Theristus sp. LFF4_11. NCBI lineage: Eukaryota > Metazoa > Nematoda > Chromadorea > Monhysterida > Xyalidae > Theristus > Theristus sp. LFF4_11. The sequence goes on from JASANC010003086.1 coordinate 4,463, forward strand.
ATGTGTTCAGCGACACTTTTCGGTGCGGTGAACAGCAGCTGGCGATATTTCCTGCGGTTTTCCTCCGTGTTTTGCAAATTGATCGCTGTCAGACGTTTACCCATAGTGCCTGTGAGTTTGAAAATTTGCTGCGGTTGAATGAAGTTCCTTCAAATTCAAGTATTTCTGAATCACCAGTGCTTTCATCAGCGGCCAATATGCCTTTGCCAGGCGCCACAATTGCCTGCGCAATCTTTCTGAGTTCCTCCTGCTTTTCAGCGCTCAAATACTGCGAATACGAACCGCCAACCTCAGCCATTGTTTTTTTTGCAAACTGGCAAAAATTTCTGAAAAGTTTTTTAACCACAAATTATGAATAAACGACTTGAACTGAAAACTGAAATATGTCCACGTTTGTACTGTACGTGCAAAATCCAAAATTTAACTGGAAACACACATGATGATGACATGATGTCAGACAAACGTTGACTATCGGAATGAAAAAGAACACAACATCGAAAGTAACCACAACAAACCCATGTACAGTGGTGTTTTTTGTTGATATCGTTTTCAAGCAACAACGTGCGATAACCAGCCGGTGGAGCCAGCCCAGTTTTTATAATCGCATTGACTGGTTGTTTACAACAGAGAAATAAATAAAAGAACTTGCATAAACCACATACTTTTTGTATGAGCGCATACCGTAAAGTCTTGCATATAAGGTCTCCTTATATAAATTTGAAAATCAAAAATTTCTGAAAAAAGTGGAATTTCGTGTGACAGCCTTATAAGTGGGAGGAGGTCTTATAAAGCGAACATTAGGAATTCCGGGTCTTATAAACGGGGTAAGATTTCGACCAAGTCAAAATTTTGAATTTTTTGGTTTCCCGCCGTGTGACACTCCGCCCACTTTTGGGTGGGGGTCTTATAAGTGGGAGGAACCTTATATGCAAGACTTTACGGTATTTTTAGACGAAAACTGCACTAAAACCTTTAAAGATTGCACACATGCGCAGGCTGGCACTCTAAAACGCAGACCGAACGATTTTGAAGGGGATGTCAAACACAGGTAAATTTTGAAATCAAGCGTTAAACACAGGTAAAAAAAAGTAACAGGAAATTGATGCATTTATCTTACATGCTATAAAACAGTTCAATAAACAAAGATGCGGATCAATTATTAATAACTCCCTCAAGTGCATCACTGATTTTTTACTCTCTTATCACTGGTATTGCCACTTCATGGTCATCATGACTTCCATTAACAGCATTTGCGATACTGATGAAAAACAAAAACGACTGGATTGTTTTAGTGGACAAGAAGCAACGGCGGCAACGCAAGGTTCAAAAAGACAACGCTATTATCGCAATACTCGAGGTTGGTTGGTGTGTATGATGAAACTCCAAAAAATCATGCCATTAGATCACAGCAAATGTTGCTGTTGCTCAACATTTATCCCGGCAAAAAGAATCACACTGTGTTCGTGACACGCTGATTGGTGTGAAATGATGGTATTTCTCAATTTGTTTTCCATGAACAAACGGCATTCTCACTGAATTACCCGGACCGCACAGACGCCCTTGCCAGCACCGGTGACCAACGCGCCAACACCAACGGCAAACGCACCTACGCCAGACGCAGCACGTATCAGCTGTGGTCGGCCTACGTGCTGCATTTGGCCAGGCAGCCGAACGCGCTGTACTCGGCCGACGAACGAAGATTCGCAACGTTGCTGCGGGCGACTGAACGCGCAGCAACAGCAGTACTGCAGGTTTGCCGCTATGTATGGCCTATTTTTTTAAACGTGTCCCACTGAAATGACGTCATGTGCCGCAAAACATGCGGTTGTCGTTCACAGCAAACCAGACTATCCGTTTAGCCGATTTCTTCCCGTAAACAAATGGTGAATGTCGAATCAGTGACACCAAACTGAAATTTTAGTGCCTGTACTTTGACAAACGGGCGTTTTTAAATAAAATGACGTCACGTTAGTCCGGACACGTTTGAATAAATCCACAATACAGTCAATTGCGTTGGCGCCGTCCTTTTCTAAAAATTCGTCTTAAAAATCAGCAAAGCGCAACCAACATTATTGACAATGAAAATTTTTTGGAAACATCATTTTCAAAAATAGTTTTGACTCAAAAGGAACCAGAGTTGACGCAATGCGCAAGGCGCTTCGGTCAATCGTATAGTCCGATTGTTTTGGCTGGATACCTGCGTACGGTTGCGAAGGACATGCCGCTGCTGCTGACGCCAACACCGCAGTCCAGCGAACAGTTGGCTACGAACGACAGCGGCAATCAAGGTGAAATGTTGGCTGCGTTTTGTTGTCTCTTTTGGTGCAAATAAAAATAGTTTACCTTGGAATACCAGAGTCCAACTTGGAACGACCGATAATCCAGAGCACCACGGCGTTGGCCGATAGAAACTTCGAGCACACGGCAGCAAAAACCAATAATGCATCACCAGCGGAAGCACTGCCACAAGTTGTCGAAGAGAAAAATCGGCGTTCGTTTCATTCGACTTCCTTGTTTCAAATTTACAACCACAATCTTTGCCTGTCTTTATGTCAGCCAGCTCAAAATTTTCGGTTGTCTTGGTCAATCCAACGACGAACCAAAACGCAGCAGTCATCGAGCACTTGACAAGCAAATGGTTGACAACAACGATTTGCCCAATTGTTCACGATTACGAGGCATCAATGAAAACTTGCGAATACGGTTGGTACAGTAGCGTTTTAGAACCACGGAATGTTTGTGTGCTCGTTTTATATCTAAAAATTAAATTGACTTTTCAAAATCATTCACAGCGATCACGAAAAATGCAAAAAAACTCAAGGCAGAGTGCGTCAGCAGCTTGTTCGACAAACAGAGATCGCCAAAAAATAGTAAACCCAATAGGTTTTTGATTCAGTTCTGGCGTTTCACAAAACAATCGCTCCGTGAATAATTTCAGTGAACCAATACGACGTCAAGATTAAGACCAATCGAGCAACACAGCTGCGCGATAGAAAGATTGCCAGTCGATTCCGAGTGATTCGATATTTTTGAATGATTTTGAAAGATCATTGCAAGAGTGGAATTTGGGAATAAAAATTGAACACAAAAAATGTGCAGCAAAGTTCTATAAGTGTTTCAAATTTCGGGTTGCCCCCACCCCAAGCGAAATCGGGCTAGACCCCTGTCCCCAACTAGGGCTTAAAAAAAGTTAAAATGCCGATTTTTAAATTAAAAATGTATTTGTGACGTCTTCGCGTAGCGAAGAAAATTTTTCAAAAATTAGGGCCTGAAAACGCATTTTACCTTGCGATTTTTGGATGTCATTCAAAGTAGTTTGCTGTCTATGACATTTATTCACGTGTTAAAAAACGCAGATGTTTAGAAACGCGAACAAAAAGCTTACGTAGGAGCTAGATGAACCACGTAATCGTTGATACGGTCAAAACAACAAAAATATTCTACGATTGAATCGAACCGTTATCGGCAAAACACTGAACAATCTAAAAAAACGAACGATGAATTCGTGATCGCCATTATTATCAAACAAATTATAAAGTGTCCACGTCCGGCGCCGGAGGCGCAGGAAAATTTTGAATCTGGGCGCAAAATTTCTTGAAAACAATCCCTTGAAATCATCGAAAATTGAGAGAATCAAAAAAAGCTGACCGAAACAACCAGTATCTTTGCGTCACTGACGCAGGATTTCGCGTAAAAAAACTGGATGTCTGTGCAACTCACATTTGCGGAATAAAATGTGCTTACCATCTACATGCGCAGCGCGATTTCAAATACAAATATTGAAATCTTCGAATTTAATTTTGAAGCAATTTTTATTACATTTGTGAAAAATTTGTCTTTTCCACCTCAGACGCTGCGCGACATCTGTGAATTAAAACGATTGCTCACAGCGATTTCAGCAGCTCACAACAAAAGCACAACGAGCAGACCTTAATTTTGACGATAGAGGCGCGACATGAGCAATCGATTTCGAAGTAATTTTTCAAATTCATGTGTAAAACTTTTGTCTCTTTCAACTCCGACCGAGGCGCTGCGCGACGTAGCCCCCAGGCCCTGCGCGACGCGCGACGTTTGCCGGTACCGGTACCCCCTAAGTTCACTTTTTTTTAAATTTTCATTTTTGTTTAACAACCCTAGCTGGGGGGGGGCGCGCGCCCCCCCCTCAAAAACTTTTCGAATCAATCTCTACTAGGGTTGTTAAACAAAAATGAAATTAAAAAAAAAGTGATTAAAAAACAAAAATGGCTGGCGCTTCTTTTTTAAAACGCACGCGCACGCGGCATCGGCATGCTCATGCTCGTGATCCACTAGCGTGCGTGCACACGCTCCGGCCCCAATAAGAACTTGTTCAAAATGCAATTGTTCTGAACTATTCCTTCTTGAAAAGGCTTGGCTTAGGTTAGGATTAGATCAGGATAATGTTTAGCTTTGAATTAGGGTTTATGATTAGGTTTTGGTTTAGGTTAGTTTAAGCAACGTCTGCCAACATCAGTGCTTAAAATTTAGTACGACAGGCCAACCATTTTTGTTTTGTTTTAATCACTTTAAAAAAAAATTTGATTTTTGTTTAACAACCCTAGGCATGGTGGTTGATGGTAACGGTTTGTAAAAGGGGTGAATGAGGTCACCAAAACAAAATCTGGAAAACCCACCATACGGGGGAGGCGCTTGGTTTTTGTTTTTTTCCAAATTGGTTTTTGCATTTTTTTCTTTCCTGTGTTAAAGAGGAAGAGCAGGACCACATGTACTTTTAAATATGAAGCCGTACGGGTTCTTCGGATTCCCTGATTGATTTAGCACAACCAGGGTTCGAATTTTTTGAAAAAATCTTTTTTAATCAGGGAAATTTTTTAATTAATTTTTTAAATTTATTTAAAAATGAATTTTGGCCATCAAAATTGTATTTCATCTGAAAGTACGATGTAACGTTTATCGTACCAAGGTAGTGACACGATGCCGAAGCATCGAAATAGGTAATACCCGTTAGTACAAAATACAATGAAACAATCAATAACATCACGCATTCACCACCACACGAACAAAACACGATGAACTGACTGAGCTGACTGAGCTGAGGTTCTGAGAATTTGAATTTTGAACTTTTTTCAAAACAAGTTATCAATCACGAAAACTGTCACACACGACGAAACATTAACAAATAAAATAACTAGCGAGAATCAAACTCATGACTGCCCGATCAAAACTGTTCAAAACAAAACAGATAATCCACTTCATCGACGATACGAATACGAATTCAAATTGCCGCACAATCTCAGTGCACAAGACGAAACTCGACTGGCTTCATTATGTTTTTATGTGTCATTATGTTTTTCCCCAGCAGAGTTTTGTGTGGACTTTGACTTTCTTGAATACTTCAGATAGAAAACGCACCGGTTCAGGTCAGGTTGTTCGTTGTTGTGATGTTAATGGACAACGCCGCGCTTCTTCGAAACGACAAATCGGCAACACGCAAGAGTTGACATTTGACAAGCAGGTTTCCTCCAATTTGAAGCACAAAACCAAGGTAATTTACTGCTTTTTAATCTGTTAACTAGGGTTGTTAAACAAAAATCAAAAAAAATTTTTTTTTTTAAAGTGATTAAAAAAAACAAAAATGCCAATTTAAAAAAAAATCGAAAAATTTTCTTCTAATATGCTCTGAAAACCTCAATTTTAGCACAATTTTTCGAAAGTTTAACAAAAATTTTCTTTGATATTACCTCGTAAAACCGTCAGCAGTCCATTTTCGACCGTTTTACCGACTGATTTCAGGCTTCAACAACATCTGCGATGAAGTTTTTAAGCGTCCCAAAGGTTGGCTTACCATTTCCGATGCAGATAAGGTGACGATTCGCCTCGCAATCTAAATTTGAGCTTCTGAGCTGCTCCGTTTGCAAGCGTTACGTTGTCTGGTTGCTGTTTCGTGTACTGCCGTCGCGACACATCATCAGAATTGATCGAATTTCAAGCCGGTATATGTATTTTCACTTGGGCTGGGGACAATTAGTGACGTTTTGGAAGACAAAACACAAGAAGAGGTATGGTAACGGTTTGGAAAAGGGGTAAATGAGGTCACCAAAACAAAATCTGCAAAGTTCCGCCATACGGGAGTCATTCGGGAGGCGCTTGCATATCATATGTGGTTCTTCGGACTCCCTGATTGATTTAGCACAACTTTGATTTTTGAAATTTAAAAAAAAAAATTTTTTAAACAAAAATGACGATTTTGTTTTTTTTAACAACCCTACTATTAACGAGCTCATGAAACCAACTGCAGAAACTTCTATCGGTATCTAAACTTTGCTCGTCGATCTTTGACCTGAAAGTAGAAATTCTCACAAAAAATTCTGCCAAAAACAAAGTCCACACAAAACTCTGGGCAAAAAAGCATAATGACACTTTTTGTGGAAAGTGTCTTAAACGCATTTTCAGATAAAAGTACAATTTTGATGGCCATAATTTGTTTTTTTAGTCAATTAAAAAAAATTTAAAATCCCGATTTAAATAAATCAAAAAGTTAAAAAAAATTTCGAGCCCTGCAAGTTGTTCAAATTGACGTCGGAGGCTAATTTTCATGAAAGTTTTTCTCAATTTTAAAAGCCAAAACAGCCTTATTTGGTTTTGAAAGTATAATATTCGAACTCATCGCGTCAGCGCGGTTCGAATGCACCTATTTTTGCCGACCATCAGATTTTCCTCCGGTATTTTAAGGAAATTTTTTAATTAATTTAAAAAAATTACTTAAAAAATCACGATTTGCATTTTTTTGAACCCTGGTTTAAGTGTGCTAAACATGCCGTACAAAGCGGAGTGGGAACAGCTCGAGCAGTTCAAAGATTGGTTGGCGGCCGTCGACGGAAGAATTGACAAAGCTGCATGTCGTTGGTGTTTTTCAGAGTTCACTGTGAGTTTGTTTGTTTCCTACGAAATAAATAGAAGTGAAATAAGTTCAACCAAGCGGTTTTATGAACTTCCATTTTTAATTGGAAAGTCGTATCCATCTGGCACTAGCCTTTAGCACTGTGGACTTTTACTTCATAAGTGTAACCCTTTCGAAAAACAAATGCTGCAGCGGCAAACGCCAAGGCACAAGTTTCAAAGGGGGCATTTCACGTCGTTCGTGACTGCAGTTTGCATGTCACGTGCACTCACATCAGTCCAGCTCAGAATCGATGTCCAGTTGGCACACTTGATTTGTGTAGGCGAGTCATTCGTACCTGCTACGTCACTCCCGAACAAAACATCACCGCGCGCGTGCGGAACAGCTCGCACAAAAGCAGGCCCAGGTAAAAGTTGCTGACATGGCTCGCTTGATCTTGCCTTTTGTCGTGTGTGTTTTCGCTCAGTCTTTTCTGTTTCCTCGTCTGAATTGTCTCTTGGTCGAATACCGAAACTCTGAGCCATTCTCTTGACTGAGCCTCTGACGCTGAAGTTTTGTGGCAAAACTCAGCAAAAGCTTTAGTTCAGAAAATCAGAAAAATTAGTTTCTAAGAAAATGAAAACTCTTCTTTACGGGGTGAAGAAAGTTTTTCTAATGAAATGACAATCTCGACAAAAACCCTTTTGAAATGTCTTTGTTGTATTTTCTTTGTTCTACTTAGTTGGTTGTATCAGGCGAATGATCAGCCTGGAACAGTGCCACCACCGACGTCGTCGTTCAGTGCACACAACGCCGCCAGCACAAGCGCCGCCGCATGTCAGATGCCGCCAGGGGGACACGTTGCCACTGGCCCCATCGACTCACCGAACGACCAACGTGCTCGTGTCCCTTGTCGCATCTGTTTTCTGAACAACAACGAGGCGGGTCATATTGCAGTGTGTTGCTTTTTGTTGATGATCTGTATCTGTGTCACCACAACTCGGACACGGTCATTGCTTTCATATTTCTGTCCTGCCGATTTTTCGTTCAGTTCAAAACAAGTTTTTCGTTCAAACAAAGCGACTGCCAGTGATTACTAATACTGACCAGACCACTTTAATACTGTAACGCAGCAAAATCAGCAATCGGTTTCCCTCTGACACGAAGTTAGAAGTCAGCAGACGCTTGTCGAATTAAAAAGTTGCATTCGCTCACTGAATCGTCTACAACGCTAATTTTTTATATGGTCAATATTGTCGTGTTGGACAGGTGACCAAGCCAGCAAGGTGTTTCAGCTGGAGAAGAGCGGCACGTGCATGGTGGCCGCCCGCTGTGGTCACGTGTTCTGCCGTCGTTGTCTCGACCAAGCGCTGCAGTGCACTCCGATGCAGTGTCCCACGTGTCGCGCGGTCATTCCACTCGCCACTGAATTCACCCGGCTGTACTTTGATTGACTCACTTTACCTGCACTTCTCATCGTCGGTCGTGCTTTTCGATTCGATCCGTATACTTTTTGTGCGGTGTATACTGTTTTTTCGTTTGTCCATTATGCCGCACTAGTTCGGAGAAAATTTTCCGAAATGTTTCTGGACAGCCACTGTGTTTCATATTATTTATTATACGTCGCGTATCGGTGTATTCATTGTCCGCGATTGTGGTTTTGAAATCTACTGCAGTTTTATCGTGTTTGTTTATTGAGATTTTCGATGTCGCTTACTTGCGTGTAACATTGGTTGGCTAGGCCGGGTCATCAAGCAAATTTTTCAATTTTCCATCATCACATTACATAAAAAACACGTTTTTACCAAAAGCTTTGATTTTACTTTTTTTCTTTTCGTCTGTTTGATTCGGAAAGGATAGATCTGTGAAAGATTTTTAGTTTGTTGCGATCGTGATCCAAAACTGCTTTTACGCTCAATCTGAATCACTTTGATTGCGATGCCGTGTCCCGCGTCTTTCAACAATTTGCTATTTAGTTACGGGTGGTTCTGTGTTTCATCCAATCAGACTCCTTTTTGAGTTCTTCTTCAGGATCTTTGACGTATGATCCTTGGATTTACACTCCTGGGCGGCTGGGCCTGTTCACTTTAAACACGTTCATGAAAATCGTATTTATGCCACATGATATTTTGTCCTTAGCACCATTGGTATGTATGTACCAGCGACTGGTCGCAGCGACAACGACCAACATCACTTGTCGTCACAAACCGTTTGCGTTTTGCGTGTAGTGCATGGGTGGGCGCATCATTGGGCAGTGCTAAACACCGGCCTTCAGCCACACCCTCGGGGACCTCAGTCTCTCCCCCTCAATGCTCTATTACTTGTCGTTGTCCCAGACGCATCCATTTTCTGGCAAGGACAACGACTTTGTTCTGTTGCTTCCACCCTGCCCCCCCCCCAATTGAGTAAAAGGTGAAAAGGAAGGATGAGAATGAGCTGGAACACATGAACGACTCAAAATGACTCTAAAGCAACAACGTAAAAGGAAAATCTCCCAGACCAAAGAACTACACACCTGTTCGTCGCTCAGAGCACTGCCGTCGTCTTCATGATTGTCAAGATCTCGATTAGCATCCAGTCGTTGGCGTTTGGCGTTCTGCCGACGTTGTTGCTGGTCATGTTGACGTTTGTCCTGATGTTTATGGTGCTGGTTATGACGTGGCATCTTGAATGGAAGAAAATTCGTCAGTAGAAGAGTGTCGAAATGCACGTGAGTCGCGACGACGAACGGTCACCTGAGCTGCAAAACGTAAAGAAAAAATTAAGACATGAAAGGTTCGATGGTTTGGTTGAACCGAACGTGTTTCGGCCCCTATCCGTAGACACGTTCGATTCGTTCGACTAGGGGGCCTCGTCAGTACGAAGCTAGTCGAACAAAACGGCAAAGCAACAGCAAGAGTTAAACGATATTAGATAATGCAAATGCAACAAGTTTCAATTTTTTGTCAAGGCCAAATTTCAAAAGAATGTTTGAGTTGCAAGAAGCAAAGCGAAAGAAACGAATAAGCAGTTTGTCCTTTGCAAAACCTTGGGAGATGAGTTGTTTGCTGAGAGCACTGACATTACGGGCAAAAAACTTTTTGTTTGAACAAACCCTGGCGTAGCGAATGATTTGAGCACTGAAAATATTGTACCCAACAGATGAATGAGTGAGGCTGTCTCTAAAAACGTATTTGAGAACCGCGAAATTGAAACAGTTAGTTTTGTCATAAACGTCTACCGTAACCCCCCCGTTAATCGTAATTCCGAGGTCAAGAAAGTTGGCCTCGGTAGTGTGCTGGTTTGATTGATTGAGCGGAATTGACGGGGGATAGATGGCACGTGCTACATCCATAAAGTCTTCGCAGTTCAGAACCAGAAGGTCATCAATATAACGGCATACATAGCGAAGTTTGGCTGCATTGACACGGTTATCCCGATCTAAGACATATTTGTATTCCAAGCCAGTAAGAGTAAGACAGGCTAGTTTGGGTGCACTAACCGAGCCCATTGGAATACCCAAAGTCTGTTGGTAAACTTTATCAGCGAATCGAACGTAAGTTTCACTAACTACAAATCGTATCATGTCCTTAATCTCCATGCTATCAAAACAAACCAAACCAGGAAGCTTATGGTCACAGTACTGATAGTAATCAGTATGTTTGGACAAACAGAGAAATCTCTTCTTAGAATTTTTGAAACATACGTTTATGATGCGGTCCAGACTATCGAAAATAACCTGGTGTGGAAGAGCGGTATACAGAGTGCTGAAGTCTGCTGACACGATACAGTCAATCTTGGGACAGCGTTGTATCATTGCTAAAACATCCATGTTGTTCTTCACCGCCCAAAAACAGTGCAAGCCATTGTTTGACTGAATTTGTCTGCAATAGTTGAAGAAATGACTTTGAATGGCACACAAGATTTTATGCAGCAAAGTGTTTATGGCTTTGCAGCTAGACTGTCTTGCTCCTGCAATAAATCTAAACGAATAAGGATCTTTATGCAATTTAGGAATGGCAAAGATCTTGGGGAGAACCAGATCGGAGTCTGCACAGAGAACACCAAACGTGGAACTGACTTTAGCATGAAAATCAACAATGCTGGTCTCACTATTAAGAACAGGACGGTAGACCTCATTGCCAACATTCCTAAAGTTACCGTTGCAATCAAAACTAACTCCCATTTCCTTACACAAAACTTGAAGATAAAACTTTTTGCAGATGATAACAAAGTTATTGTTAGCTTTATCGGCTTGAGCAACGACATAGCATGAATGTAACTGTGAAAGTTTGCTGAAAGGAAATTTTTTAGCCGTGTGATCTGTATGGATAGAGCGAAAAAAGTCGATTCTATTACACAACAATGTTTCACACAGTATGCGGACACGGATAAGTTCGTGGACGTTTACCTGACAGATTCTGGCGATTTTGCAAAGAAAATCATGTAGAGCTTGAACTAATACATCATAAATCTCGGTCCAGGACTTATCTGCTCCAGAAAACCTGAATTTAGAACCTTTATTGAACAATTTATGAAGCATGTTATCAGAAATAATACTAAGATCACCGGTAATGACGTGGTTGAAAGCAGGATGCTTGTACTGGTTATTGACACAATCGCAATTTGAACTAAGAATATCACGAAGAAGCTGTGGTGTCAGACTTTTCAGGAGTTTGTTGTGGTTACAAAGAATACTACTAATGGGCTTGTCATGAGAATAGACAACATTGATATTTTTGAGTTTGTCAGTAACACGAGTAGGTGCAAGATTACGAATTCTATGATCTCTGAAAAGTGTTTCTAATTTTAAAGCTTCAATTTTCTTATCAATGAAAGGAACCGCAAAAAAGGAAGTGTGCTTCTTTTTCGCACCATCGTTTGCATGTGCTTGAAATCTACCAGAAAGAAAAGCTAAAATAATTCTTCGGATGGTGAGGCATTTGTCAGTACACGCTTCATTGATAGCTGTTTGTTCAGCTTTTTGAAGTTCACATCTACGTGCTGAATGTAGCGTATAGAACATCCTTTTTCTCTCGTAATGATCATCTTGATAAATTTGTCTAAGTTTATTGACCACATCAATTTTGCATTTCCTTTTAGTTCTGTGTTTTTGTTGACCATGATTTCTACGTCTACGGCGAATTTTCTGAGTGAAAAAAGGAGAACCTTTTTGTTTAAAACATGATAAATCTTCCGAAATTTTGCCGTAGTTGTCTATCTTATCATTTAGACCAAAAGGAAATGCCGTACACAGCAGTCTAATCAAGAAGTTTTCAACTCTAAGAAGTTGTCCACGTATGACGTTACTGTCTGCTACTTGATTGTCCAGGGAAAACAGGACTCTCACCTTTAAATCATCCACACAATGCCCATTTAGCGAGAAGTGACGTACCAGCAACGTCTGTTTGTCCGTATTACGAATGCTGCGTAGATGTTCCATGATGCGTTGCTTCAACATACGGCCTGTTTGTCCGATGTACTGAAACCCACATTTTCGACATGAAATGAGGTAGACGACATTTTTGGACTTGCACGTAAATGCAGTGTCAGAGATCATTCGGTAGAGAATATTAGTTGCATGAGATCGGACAAGATCAGAGTGATCAATAGTAGCACAAACTCTGCAGTTTCGTTCGCCACAAGCTGTGGTGCAGTTGGTCCCAATCAGCTTTTTAGACCACCAACTTATAGCTGGTGAATTGTCATTATTAAGATTAAGCTGAATACATGCGACCTTTTTAGTATAAGTATTTGTTTGGTTCGTGGGTCGTTTGGGTTTTACTTCCGATCTCAAAGGTGACTCATCCTCAGAGACGGAAGACGCCGGAAGGGACCCGCGGGGCTGCCGCGGTTAAGGAAGCCCCTCCCCGGTTTCCCGGGTACGGCCACCGTCAGACCGGAGGCAAGGCGTCACATGTGCCGGCGTGCACCGTGACTTTTGAACCAGATCCATACCCGGTCCCGCTGGTTGTTTTGCTCTTCGCAGGAGGTACAGCTCCTCCCATTATTGCTTGAATAAGAAGAAAACCGAATGAAAGGATGAAACGTGAAGATTTTATAAAACAAAACGAAAGAGAACTAGAGTTAAAAACAAAAACAAAAGACACGCAAAAATAAAATGTCACAAAAAATCACAAACTGCGTCAACACAACAAAACCCAAAAGCAGGAAAAAACTAAAAGGAAAAAAAAAAACTAAAATACCGAACCAACTGAACCTAGGTGACGAAAATAAAACTGTTGCTCAAGCTTAGTTTGCAGTGGACGTGCTCGCTGCGTTGGCGTTCGTTTGCTTCTTTTTGTTCTTCTCTTCAATGGTCAACTTGTGAAGCTGGTCTTTGGTCACGTCTGCCATCGTCAGAAACTTGGTGTAATGACCTTCTACACCATCCACAATGAGAATCACATGAGTTTTGTTCAGGACTTTGATCTTCTTATTCTCGAGGCGTTTGCGCACGGTGGTGGCTTTGCGTTGCTCAAAACGATCGGCTGCACCAAGATTCTTCACGACGCTGACCGGTTTATTTGCAGCATTCGGATGATTCTTCAGGTTCTTCTTCAGCGTCATGATGCGGTAGAAGTCTTTGGCCTCGCACAGTTGCACGACCAGACACTTGCCCTGCTCCTCAGTGTGCACGTTCGCGATGCGAAGACGGCTTTCTTCTTCCGCGGGCATTTCGAGCGAATTGACGAAGAACTTGCGCACGACTTGCTCCAGGTTGGTGGCTTCGGAGTCCACATCCATGTAGTAGATCCGGAAGCTGTTAGCTTTAGCCGTGCGCTCAACGTTGTCGAGACGACGACTGACGTCACCAACCTCTTTGCGCGTCGACGCACTGCTACGCTCCAACGCGTCAATTCGCTGAATTGCTTTACGCAAATCAGCAGACTTGACACCACTTGAATGTGATCTAGCAGAACTAGTAGAGTGTGTGCGAGTGCCAGAATCGAAATCCTAAACACAAAACGAGCACTGGATAAACGCGAATGCAAACAAGACACGTAAAAGTTGAAATGAGTTTGTGAAAGCTGAATGAACAACTAAACGAAAAAGAGACAAAAGCGGGCACTGAGCCCAAAAGAAAGTTGACCCGAAGGTCATAATGCAATGCCCGAAGGCTTGTGGACCCGGAGGTCTCTAATGCAATCCCTTGCAATGCAAGGGTGGTACGGCACGAGGCCGGTAATGCAATCCCTTGCAGCGCAAGGGTGGAACGGCACGAGGCCGGTAATGCACTACCCCGAAGGGCGAGGAACCCGAAGGTCAAGACAGACTATAGAAACAGGGTGAAGCAAAGGAGAAGTTTCAGAAAGGACTGACAGGCCAAAGGCGAAAAGAAGAAGAAAAGGTGGGTGAAACAAGGGAGAGTCGAGTCTTGTCTTGAAGAAAAAGAAAAGTAAAAGACGTAAATGAAATAAAACGAAGAAGGAAAAGAAGCCATGTGTATAATTGGAGCGGGTGCCCGGGGCACCACGCGTCACAAAAACACACACGGAAAACCCAATTGAGTAAAAGGTGAAAAGGAAGGATGAGAATGAGCTGGAACACATGAACGACTCAAAATGACTCTAAAGCAACAACGTAAAAGGAAAATCTCCCAGACCAAAGAACTACACACCTGTTCGTCGCTCAGAGCACTGCCGTCGTCTTCATGATTGTCAAGATCCCGATTAGCATCCAGTCGTTGGCGTTTGGCGTTCTGCGTGAGAAATTGGGTATTTGGGATGTGGGGGGGGTCATATGGTAAGTCGGTGGCTCCTCAGATGGTGATATTCGGACTCCCTGAAAAATTCTGAACAACTTTGATTTAAAAAAAAATTTAAAAAATTTTTTTTTAAAGAAAAAAATAGAAATTTTTTTTTTGACATCTCATACCCTTTTTCGAAAATTTTT
>JASANC010003088.1:0-16432 GCA_030248135.1 Theristus sp. LFF4_11
AATTTATTTATTAGCCTAGCAGGTGTAAAGCGTTCCAATGCGCAGGCTTTCAATTGTGAAATTGGTGATCTCAAGCCAAACTGGTTCTTAACAAATTTTCTCCAGCCAGTCCCAAATCGGCCCGCTGTCCGCTCCGCCAGCGTTGATTCACCCACAAATGTCGCAGTTCTTCGACCAATCAGCGTTCGGTGGCGCTCAACCGATCGACCAATCATTGACCATCAACACCAATCACAATTACTCGTATTGGAACTCAAATCTGAACTCCATTCCGAATACGACCTTCTGCAATGGACCTTTTGGACAGCCCAGTGTTTTTGGGTTTCCGTCCGATCCAAGCCAACAGATCCAACACACGCTCATGTTGAATGCTGCACAGAATCGGGCCAATTTGCTTGAACAACAAAATCAGCAGCAGCAATATACCCGCAAGCCGGCGCAGTCGTTTCATCAAAACATCGACACGAATTGTCTGCCGTTTCGTAAGAGACCAATTGCAGAGCTGTTGACTGACACGTGAGATTGCAGGAACTTGTCAGTGCGTTTTTTCTCTGTGTTTTGCGTGTTTCCATGGCGTACATTGTGTATTCATGTGACAGTGATGTTTGTTGACCAAATTACGCTTCTGGCTTTTGGACACAAGAAAACTTTCGAATGTTGCTGTTTCAAGTTGTGTTATGGTTTCGTCATTGTGTATTTTTGGCCGAAGACAATGTTTCTTGTTTTATTCATAAATAAACATCAAAAATCTAGATTGAAAATCTACGAAATTCAGATTCAAACCCACTTCTTGGCGACATGATTTGAAATTCTGAACGCGGTAGAGGAGTAAAGGCCCATTCATGCACTTGCGCGGCGCTTCAGCGCAGGCGTCATTTTAGCACGCGAAGCTGCGACGACGTTTTTGCGTTCATGAATGCGTAGCGAAGGAGACGCCGCGTGAAGCGATGCCAGCGCGTCAAGTTCCATGAATCAGAGTTTGGAGTAACCGAATACCATAAACAAAGCGAAATCCAAAAAAATAAAGTTTCAGTGATGAAAAAAAATCCCGGACTCTCACGACCGGCGGCTGCAGTCCGGCAAACCTCAGCGGTCATTCGCGCCGGTGAATCGGTCTGGCAGCGGCCGCACCACCAAGAGGATTTCGATTTAGGGTTCTAAGAAAAATATAATTGCTAAATAATAAACAAAAAAACAACTTTTTTTGAAAAAAAAATTAAAACTAGTGTGCGAGTTTAGGAACCACATAACCAGTTGCGTGCGACAAAGACCACACAAAGCTTCCAAATTTTCCAGGTCGCAATCGTCTCAGGCCGCAATCCTCCCGGCCGTAATCCTACCGGGCCACAATCGTACCGGGCCGCAATCGTCCAGGCAGCAATCCATCAGTCCGTCATCCTTCAGGGGCGCAATCGTCCTAGGCCGCGATCCTTCAGACAGCGATCCTTCAGGCCGGGATGCTTCGGCCGCAATGCTTCGGCCGCAATGCTTCGGCCGCAATGCTTCGGCCGCAATGCTTCGGCCGCAATGCTTCGGCCGCAATGCTTCGGCCGCAATGCTTCGGCCGCAATGCTTCGGCCGCTATTTAGTGCGCCGCAATCGAACGCACGCCCGTTGCTGTTGTTGCCGATTCTGGGGTCTTCCGGTGGCGGGTCTCCTCGGCGGAACCGCCGGCGGCTGGTCGGTGGCGCCCGCTGACCGACGGCGCACTTTGGTGGTGGCTAAAAAAACGGTGTTTTTGGAAAACATTGGATGTTTTCCATGAGATTCCTCTTCTAATGGCCAGTTTCGGCGGCGTGTGTTAGATCGCGGCCGAAGCATCGCGGCCTGAAGGATCGCGGCTTGGACGATCGCTGCCTGGGAGATTACGGCCTGGACGATGGACGATCGCGGCCTGGACGATCGCGTCCTGGGACGATTGCGGCCTTGGGACGATGCCACGGGTAAATATTGCGGCGCTTTTTACTAATGCGTGGCCCAAGACAAAAAAATGGCCCAAGACAAAATGAATGGTCCTGCACAAAATCCTCAAGTCACCCCCAAAGAAAACGAAAAAATGTTGTTATCAATCAATTATTAGCAAAATCGTAAAGTTGGGAATCATTTCACGTACGTATAATTGGAAAAATAAACAGAAAAGCTAAAACAGAGCACAAAACAATGACCGCAGAAAAATGCAAAGAGATAGGTTCGGTACGAACGGAGTGAGCAAATGCAAAGATTCGTATGCGCAAAACGAATTCCTCTGTTTTGAAATGTACATACCGATACATAGGATATTTTATTACTCAACTGGTCACCACACAAGCTTATTTGATATAGCTAGTAACGATAAGCTTTTTGCCGGCTGTATCATCGTCGACCAAGTTCAATTCTTGATCACCGAGCAACTCGTGCGCATCGGAATACGATCGGATGTCGCAGCTGACTGCCAGTGATGATTTCTGACGCTGCAGAGTCAGATCCAGTTCACCGCCGTTGTCACTGCGTCTGAAGCACACTAGATCAGTTTTCGACAAGCACCGCAAAGCGGCGCACAAATCCGTACGTCCGTGCGTGACGTACACGACACGACTGTGGCCGGTGCCGTGCGTTCGGTGACGCCGCTCGATGAAACTCCGAACGGCACGGCCCTTGCACAGACCGGCGGACGCGCACTGGTGACACTGATGCTGCATAAATGAATGATCTCGCAATTTTTAGTGCTGCGACTCAATGCGTTTGCAGTCGTCGAAAGGAACGAAGTATAGTTTCAATCTCTATGTGGCAAGCCAATATAGCCGAAGTGATACGGTGCCACTTTTGGGGACTCGGATCGCATTGACAATTTTTAATTCCCGTGTCATGCATGAAGCTGTTTACCCAGTCTCGGGGCCAAAATAAAAGATAATACATGCATAAAACAATCGAGGCGGTCATGTACACGCTGAAAAACATTCCCGTTTCCGTTTCCGTTTCCAATTTTTTTATCGAAAGTCAAAAACTAGCATCTGTAGCTGCTGACCACCAAACTCACCGTAGAAACTGTCAAAACGCATTTTGCAGTCATTAGCAACAGCGGCGAAACGCGCTTGGTTCACTTTCATCAGCTCCACGCTGATTGGTCAGAGGCTTACTAAAACGCGTCGCCGATATTGCAACCGAAATGGAATCGGACACGGAAAAGGCCCGTTCATACTGACGTATGCGTATGCCGTATACGGCACGGCACATCACGTCACTCAGTCGGGTCTTGTGTTTTCACACACTGCCGTTCATGGACAGGCAACAAAGCATACAATGTACGTCAGCATGAACAGGCCTTTAAGGAAACGGAAACGGAAACCAGTTTTAACTGTGTTTTTTTAGGTTTCCGACGCATGCATCTGAAGTGAACTGCAGTCAGTCTTCTGCAACTGGGAACAGTTCAAAGCGAATATAATGTCACCCCGTCGTGGAACGGCCGAATGCGAATGGTCTGCGTCGCTCGGTCGAGCTCAGCGCCATTCGAGAGCACCTGATCGACGGCCGTGCGCAGTCCGTGGTGCTCGAGCAGCCAGTCAACGAAGAGCGCATTCGACTGCGCCACCACGAGCACCTCCGTGTGCACGTCGAAACCAGCGGCGTCCAGCAGCTCGACGATGCCATCGGCCAGCGGCAAACGGCTGATCAGCGAACGAATCGCATCCACTGTGACACCCTACAGAATAGTGAGCTTACGGAATGGCCGAAGAAATTAGGCACTCCTTGTATATTCTCCATCAAGGCGGGATCAGTAGCAGACTAGGAGTTGTACTTTTTCATGAATGCCAACTGTACCGTAATTCCCAATCGTGTGTGCAAGGGAGAAGGAATGAAACAGAATGGCACGAAGAATCAATTAGTTAAAAAAACACGTCAAATTTGACACACAATTGCGTTGCTGAACGTCTTTTTTCTTTCATTCAAATTTCGCGCGCTCCTTGCACCCTGAAAAAGCTGCAATGTTTACCAGGCCAATCCGTGTGGTATATATGTCTTAGCTGCGCCGTGCTGAGTCCGTCCGTGCATGGTTGCCATTATATTACCGCATGATCGCTCAATAACAATGCCGTCTCCATCAAAGCTCCGCACAGTGCCACGTCGCAGAAATGTGTCTAGCCACAGTCGCAAAAGTTTTCAATCAATGTACCATACAATGTGCATAGATGTCGACAAACAAACAGTGTCAATATTAACAGTATGTATAGACCTGTTCGCTGAGCGCATCGAACAATGCCTGCATGCACACGGCGCGCCCACTGCCCGTTTTCTCGTTGTACAACCGCTGCAGATGGTCGGGCATCTCGCCAATCATAGCCTGCACCGCGACATCGGTGTTGCCGTCAACGATCGTCCAGTCAAAGTCAAACACCAGCAGTTGCCGCTCTTGATCGTCACTCGAACACCACAGCAACGGCCAATATGGTTTTGTCACATTGTCGTCGATGGTTGAATGTTTGGGGCCCATGATTGACATGGGAATGACTGGCCTGCTCTCCTGCGATTCCTCGATCTCCTCCGGGCGTCGGATGCACTATACGAAAATCAGATGCGCTTTGATCGATTTTTAGACCCCACTAAGCAACTCGAAAAGTCAGCTTTCACTAAGGAAATGAAATTCAACTCGCGAAATTCTTAATGTTCCTACAATGTAATTGAGGCCGTATTTTTAGCGCAAGGTTTTTGCCAGCCCTATGTACATTGAATGTCCCACCACGGGCAGTGCACGTTTATACACATTACACAAATATAAAATTACATGCAGCCCTGTACCATCTTATTAGCTGGGCTCTGTGGATACTCCGAACAAGAAAAAATCACCAATGCAATACTTCAAACAGGGAAACGTAACCATCAAACTGATTTCGAGCGTTTTTCGGATTTTCTGCAAGCACGATCGAAACATGATGCCGACAGTGTTTTTTTGCTGTTGATTCGGCGACGACGCGGAATGCTGCGTTTTTTATACGCTCCAACCAAAAATCAGGAAAAAACAGTTTATGAGAAAAAAATGCTGAAAAAATGAACAACAAGCGCCACGCGGCTAGTAGTGCAGAGACTATGAAGCCTGCGGCAAGATATTACAGTAGCCTTACTCCCCAATACAAAAAGCGCCCTCGACGACTCACTTCCTACGTGGGCGAGAGTCAGTCATGTGACCTGCCTTACAATGAGATTTGCTTCAAGCCAGCACAAGTGATCCAATTGCTCAAAACTGCTAACTCAATGCAACTGTCAACAACTCTACTCGCAACTGCTCAAAATAGCTACTGTAACTAAACACAATTTGTTAGCAACTCAACTGCTAACAACTGAAAACCGAAAATTGCAAGACACAGCATTAAATCGAGTGAAATAAAACTATTTTACAAACTTTCACAAAAAATGTTATGAATTCATGGAGTCTGAAACACTTTAAAACACGTACAGCTTCGTGGCATTTAAGAAACAAGATAAATTACACAGAGACGTAAACGAAACTTACACGAACAATCATCAATTTGTGGAAGAAAAGAAAGAAAATTTTTCAGCTGACGTGAATGGCTGATGGTGACGTTGTTTGGTTGATGATACAGTAAACAAGCTTGACCACAATGCTATGTATGTACAGTAAGGGAGCTGTTTGTTTTCATGGTTACGCTTGTGAGTTACGTTCGAGAGGGTACATGACGAATGAAGAGCCCATTGATCGGTGGATGTGGAACAGTGAAAAACTTGGTTACTTACTTACAATTACTCTGTGTTGAGTATTGACCGAAACAAATAAACTCAATAAGCTAACGCACGTTGCAAATGTGCGCGCATGTTTCACAAATTAGGTTCTTTTCTGAGAGAAAAAATGTATGTAATTTGTCTTTTTCGCAAAATTTTCATTTCATTTTATTTCGCGAACCGCAGGAACTCCGATAAAACTGCATGAACAGCGTATCAAACGGAGACCTTTAATAAAATAAAATAAAAAATAAAATGGATGGATGGATGTACAGTGTACTGTTACAATGTAACTGAATTAGCCTCGGGAGGCTGTAGGTCGATCCGGTACCGGTCGATCCGGTACGGTCGATCGGGTACCGGTCGGTCGGGTACCGGTCGATCCGGTACCTGGCAATTTTTAGGGCGGTCGATCCGGTACCAGGTCGATCCGGTACCTGGCAATTTTCTAGGGCGGTCGATCCGGTACCAGGTCGATCCGGTACTCGGTCGATCCGGTACCAATTGAAATTTTCAGCTGTTTTAGGGGTTTTAGCATTCAATTCGCAATGTTTTTGATTTTTCTTTGGTTTCTCTGATTTCTCTGACGGAAAGACATGAAACCGAACTACTTTCATCTGTATGGTATTTATTTCATGTGTTTGTTCGGATTGACTTTGACGAGTGTTTTTTTTTGTTGGACTTCCGTTAAACCAATGCAAGGTGGTCTTCATTTTGGCAAATTAGTTTTTTGCTTGCCAGCTATCTATTTGCAGATGTATTCTGAAATCTGATTCTGATTCTGAAAAAAAGCAAAACAAGTGTACCATATGTTTTTTTCTGAACCATTTTCCAGAAGAATAAAGCTCCAAGACGTGAAAATTTACAAAATTGTCAGCTCAGCAAGAAAAGGAGAACACGAAAACGCAAAAGAAAAATATGAAGACTGATTTGGTTCTCTTTTGGAGTTGAGGAAAGTTGTTTTTATTTCCATATTTTCCGCGAAAAACCTGCGGTAGAAATGTAAAAACATGCATGCATGTACAGTTTAACTCTACAACATATTCAACTAGCTGATTGGTTGATGCATGCATTCTGTGCAGGCATTCCTGTGAAGGCGGAGTTTGGTGTCGGCGTCCAACGAATAATTGGCGAAACGCCTAACAGATTTACCAAATAATTTGATTGCATTTGAGTTAAAATAGAATTCTGACCTTTTTTACTTTTTTATTTGATCGAGGAAAATGAATTAATAATGCTAACGGACACCTTGCTGCCATCAACAGCACTGTGCTAATCACGTTACATAACGTTAAGTTTAACTATGATAAAATGTCCAGCTGAAACTGTTGATTAAGAGCAGATATGATTTTATTCTCAACCCAGGGCTGCAAGTAGTTGGATAAAAATATATCAAATTGGATGTGTATATGTTGGATTGGATGCCGCAATCGTCCTAGGCCGCCATCCTTTAGGCCGCGATCCTTCAGGCCGCGATACTTCGGCCGCAATGCTTCGACCGCTATCTAGTGGGCCGCAATCGAACGCACGCCCGTTTTTTCTCCGTGTTTTGCGTGTTTCCATGGCGTGCATTGTGTATTCATGTGACAGTGATGTTTGTTGACCAAATTACGTTTCTGACCTTTGGACACCAGAAAACTTTTGAACAATGTTGCTGTTTCCAAGTTGTGTTATGATTTTGTCATTGTATATTTTTGGCCGAAGACAATGTTTCTTGTTTTATTCATAAATAAACATAAAAAATTTACATTAAAAACGTACGAAATTCAAATCTAAACCCACTTCTTGGCGACATGATTTTGAAGTTCTGAACGCGGTAGAGGAGTAAAGGCCCATTCATGCACTTGAGCGGCGCTGAAGCGCAGGCGTCATTTTATCACGTGAAGCTGCGACGTCTTTGCGTTCATGAATGCGTAGCGAACGAGACGCCGCGTGAAGCGATGCCAGCGCGTAAAGTTCCATGAATGAGACTTAGTGAGTACCATAAACAAAGCGGAATCCAAAAAAAGTTTCACTAATGAAAGAAAATTCCGGTCTCTCACGACCGGCGGCCGCAGTCCGGCAGACCGCAGCGGTCATTCGCGCCGGTGAATCGGTCTGGCAGCGCCACCAACGCAACGGGCAGTATCACGAGACCGTGCAGCATGCCCAGCAGCACCACAAGAACGACCGTTTTGAGGAACGTCGCCGCCATGTAGGTGTCGACGAACACCAGTGGAGCGACCGCTAGCACGGTGCTCAGTGCTGCTTGTAGCATCGGCCACGCGACCGTGGTCAGTGTCGCGTAGAGACGTACGGTGCGGCCAGCGACGGTCATGCCACGGTCACTGCCTGCAGAAAAACACCGCTGAAAAGGTGTCCGGTGTCCTGTCCGCCTATGGGTGTGTTCTGCGCGTTGTCCGTGTACCGGAACTAAAAATGGCCAAAACGCGAAGTGTGTGCGTGGTGTTGTCACTTTTATTTCCGGGACACCACGCGAGACATCCAGGCGGACGCAGTTGAACGGTCACCTTTTGTTAGCGTGAATATAGCAAGCTGAATCGCTGAACCAGAAATGCCACACAACTAATCAACGCAATGTGTTTTTACTAATCATTTGCAAAAACAAAACCCACAGCTGTCAATTAAAAAAGTCGAACCGTAAATTATAGGCCCATAAGCTGATTGGTTGATGATCACGTGATGTAGGCATTGCTGTGAGGAGGGAGTCTGTGTCCTCCTGCACAGAAAGCAAACATCACGTGGCCACCAACCAATCAGCTGATTGCCTTTAATTCAGAGTTGAAAGCTTGAAAGCTTGAAAGCTTCTCCAACCGGTGATGTAATAGTGATAGCTGATGTGCGCCGTGTAATCAACGCTGAAGCCGATTGACATCAAAATCGACGCCGTACTGATTGGATCGAGATCCACCTCCCAGAAACTTAAGGAGCCAATCACATCTGATAAATTTAAAAAAAGTCCATTTTGTTGTTGGTTTGTTTTTTGAACTGAAGTCTTGTCGGTTTATTTTCAAAATTGAATCCTGCCTGTTGATTGGTTGCGTTATTGCCGATCAGTTAAGGCCCCCGTTCATGCTGACGACAGCGACGTGTACGTCAACATTATGAACTGGCCTTTAGAATTCGAATTTACAAATTCCAATTTCATTTCGCAACCCACCCAAGCAGATCGAGGCGATCGCAAGACTGGCCAAGAGGACGCTGCACATTGATGGCACGAACAGAGCGCAGACGGTGGCCATGCAGAGCAACGTGATCAGCACCGTTTGCAGCGCGGTCGGCTTCAGGCTGAGCACTTGATCGACAATGTACGAGTCGGGCACGAACACGCACGGCTCGAATTCACTGAAAAATCGATTGATTTGAACTTTGCTTGATTGGAATCATGTAAATTAGGTGTCCGTACAGGTGTCCGGTGCGGTGTCCTGTGCTCCTGTCCGCCAGTCTGGGTGTCCAGCGTGTTGTCACGGTAATTAAAGTGGTATAATTCCCAAATGGCCTTTTGGGTCACTTTTATTTTCGGAACATCGACACCACGCGGCACACCTAGGCGGACCGGACAGGCCGGATGATTGATGAGCTTTGGATTACTTGATTGATTGATTGATTAACTGATTAATTGATTGATTAACTGATGAACGAATTGACCAACAGATCACTTGAGTTGTTGAAAGCCGATCAATTGGTTGATTCATTTATTTATTGACAGACCAACCCAAATTTTGCGGCCAACTCGCGGAGATGCTCCACCAGCGACACGATGCTCGCCCAGTCAGTCAAATGACCGTAACCGATGGAAAACGCAAAACTGGTCACGACCAGGCTCCCGTTGCTGTAATATTTACATAGCGCGCTGATTGGCTGTGCTTTTGTTGGTTGACTGATTGATTGGCTGATGAATTGCGTGAACTGATTACGAATGAGAAAGTGCTGAAGAACAGAGCAACAGGCAAGAAAACTGTAAAGCTGAGTGGTAGTGATTGACAGCGTTTTGCCTGGGGGAAGCCGTGCTGTCGGACTGGCTCCGTGGGCCAGTTCATATTGACCTACGGTGACGTGCGCCAAAGGCACGGTCACGGCAGACGGGATGGTAGTGATGCAATAACACGAGACCTGACGTGACGTGAAGTTCCGCAGCAACGGTAATGCGCTAAACTAAACGACGTGACGTGACATGACGTGACGTCAATATGAACGGCTCTTAACAGACCGCCTATATACCTGTTATTCCGATAATTCACCATCGGCCGCCAGTGCACGTGCTCCGGAAGCCGAAAAAACTCCTCCAACGGGTCAAACAGCGGCCTGCCGTCGTCGTCCGTCAATCCGAACGGCAGGAAATCGTTGCGCTTGATCGCATTCTTGTAGTTTGTGTAGTCGTGCAGCCAGAGCTCGGTGAAATTCGCGCCGAGGCCGAATCGCGGCAGTCGCTCCAGTGCACTGACGAATCGTCGAAACCGGGTGCCGTGGTGGTGGGCGACGAGCGAGTTTTTCGGATCGTTTATGATGATTAGCACTTGGTAGTATTCGGGCAGGACGTACAGCCGACGGAGGTGTTCCACCTGGTCAGTCAAACATTCAAAGGTGGTTGATGTAGAAAAACAACAACAAAGCTGGTTGTTTGGTCTTGGTGCTCGCCTTTTCAAAATCTGGTGAAACCGAATCTTCCATATCAACCAAAACAAAACACCAAATTAGAATCGCGCATTCACACACACACACACACACATACCACACCTGCAATTGGCCAGAATCAGCCAGATACAATTTCTGCGGCTCGACCGACGGGCGTATCCGTGCGGTGCCGAGGATCGCCAACAGTGACATCAGCAGCACGCCAAAAAGCACGACAATTTTCGCGCAGGCCGTCTGCGCCAGTTCACTGTACCACCAGACGAGTTCGTATCGTTTGAAGTGTACACGTGCTGTGTCTGAGTGACTGTCAGCACGGCGATTGTCGATGTTATTTGAATCAGTACAATTGTCATTATTATTGCTGTTATTGTTGTGCGAATAAGACGCCGTTGAAATGGCGCTGATCTGCGAGTGCGTGCTATTGTGGTCGGTAGTGTCGTGGAGGTCCGGCGTTTCACCTACGAACAACACTAATAACGGCGCAAAGAACGTCATTTCAAGCACGAAATCAGCGCCGATGCAAATGGACGCTGTTTTACAGAACAGGCGAATGTCGGGCGTCGGTGTGAGCATGCCAACCAGGAACGCTAATACGTTCGTCAATGAGGTGATCGTGATTGACGGGCCCGTCTCGGCTAATACGGCGCCCAGTTTCGCTGGCGCGCCAAACGGCCGTTTTTGTCGACGTTCTTCGCTCGTGATTTTTTGCCAACTGTGAATCAACAAGAACGCGTCGTCGACGCCTGAAAAAATTGATAATGGTCTATCATAAACAGTCACGTCGGCTGCGGTTGGTTTGCGATATCACACCATGCATGCATTCTGTGTGCATCATCGCTGAGAAGGCGGAGTCTACTCCAGCACAGAATATATGCACGCATTACGTGTTCGACCAACCAATCAGCTGAATGCCACAAATTAGCCAGGGCGACCATGAAGTGTTCTACTGTTTTTCTCTGGTTTGTAACCGATGTGAGCGGCACTATGCTTGCCATGCGAGCTGCATGTTGAAAAGCGGCTGACTAAACAGTTGCACAGTTTCGAAAACGCCGTACAACCGACCAATGGCGAGCACGAGAAACGGCACCACGGACAGAATGGCGCCGAATCGCTCGCGCGTCCAGAACACCAGGCCCATGCCGGCGGCGACCGCGAGACACGGCGACAGCACCACGGCGAACGCGACAGCGACGTGCGCCACCGGACGCAACTGACGACGCACGTGTGCACTCAGACAGACCGTGCTCAGCACGAACACCAGCATGACCGTGAAGCCGGCCGCGTAGTACGGTACGGCCTTCAGGCCGGCGCGCGTGATCTCGGCCGTGATCACGTGACTACCGTAGTAGGTGATGTTCAGCTCGTGGTGGCCGAGCGACGAGCGGAATTTGCTGCGAGGACGTTTGTGAAATAGCAGTTGCGTTCAAAAGCAAATGGAATCGTTTGCAGAATCGTTACAACTTGCGCAAAGAGACTCAATCAAGCAAGAACACACTCAAGAAAATTTCCGCACGTTCAGTATGAACTGGCACGGGCCCGTGAGCGCGGCACCAGCCTCTTAAGGCCAATGCACGCCGTTATATCCGGCACGTCACGGACATCACGGCACGTCATGTATGAATGCTGTTCTGGACGTCATGAATGAGTGTTCTGAAGATAACGTGACGTGCTGGATTGCTGTTGTTTTGCTCCATGAATGACACGTGTGACGTGACGTGCCGGATGATCGATGTTGTGTGCCTGGATTGGCCTTCAAACACACCGAATACAGTGGTCCACATTCAGCTCCCATCGTTCGAGTCGTCGTGACGACGCCGGCGTCTGTCGGTCGGCACGGAAATGCAACACGACCATGGCGATTTTCTCAAGCGCACTCGCTATCAATCGTTGTTTGTACTTTGCCTCGTTGCGTACGACGCCAAAAAAGTAGCGACCCATGAACAGCTTCCGGTAGACTACGGTGGACAGTGGGTAGTCGAGGCGAGAGAATCGAGACGGCGCCCGACGGAGCGCCATACGGTCGCGCTCGAGGTGTAGCATCAGCTGAAAACGGCGTGTCACGGTTTACTTTGGTTTTTTCTCTTTGTTTATCAGCTCATGTGTCACGCAGTTCATGGCAACCTAGTCCATTGCACAAATGCATTGTTATTCTCTGCAATCAACACATTTTGTCTGTACATTTGTTATGCATTATTTTGTCGAACGGTTCTCTTGTCAAACCGCACATCAAGTGTTATCACGGTGTTATTGTACCGTATGTGGTTGCTAGCTTTTTGACCACTAACCAAACGCGGAACTCTAGGATTGCAGTCGGGCATTATTGAAACCGAAAGTCGGTACGGATACAGTACGGTACGGCACGTTACGGATACAGTACGGTACGGCACGTTACGGATACGGTACGGTACGGAAGCAAAAAACCGCTGTGTGTGTCGGTCTCACATTAAACGCTCGAATGGGCGCGTTAAACGCGCAGTGTGGCCGGCACAGATCGCCAAACGTGTACGGTACGGTCCGGCCGTGCTGAACGCTGCAGTTGTGCATCAGAAAGTCGCCGAGCGCCAACGTTGCGTCCAGACGATCGTCCTCGAGCATGTTGTCGTTCTCATTAGCACCAGTGACCATCACTTGGAAGAAATACGGTTGACCGTATTTGAAGAAGCTCTTGTACGTCTCCCACTCGACGCGAGACGGACTGTTCACTGGTGTGTACTACGCACAATACGACCGTAGTTTCAAGCGGATTTGTACGGTCACCCACTTTGACTCAATTTTGGGTCTGCGTATTCATTGAGGCTTTGAGCGTACTTTTGTTGTTCAAAATGAAGTCGGTTGACTCAATCAATCCGCATACGTTTGGCTGAAAAAATACGACCAATCAGCGGACTGCGATATAAAAATACAACTGCCCGTGCACGTGTGGCACTCATGTTTCGCTGAAGAAATCGATTTTGTCACTTGTTTCATAGTGTCCATGATGTTCAAAAATTTACTTTTTCCGACAAAATCTCCAGCAGCCACCGAAGCATTCTCATGATACAGTCTTGAAGACTTTTCAACCCAAAAAAATTACCGTACAGTAGAACTCTAACACATGGGCAATCAGCTGATGGTTGGCGATGCACATGATGCATGCTTTCTGTGAAGGCATCACTGTGGAGGCGGAGTCTGTCCTGCACAGACAACATGCATCACGTGCGTAGGTGCGTCCCCAACCAATCAGCTGATTGTCCATAATTTAGCAGTTCGACTGTATGTCGCTCTTGAAACTACGGCATCATTCCTGATCTCTGACGTGATCACCCAACGACATCCGGTGGAATCCGGCAGTCAGCGCGAGACAAACGGTCAGTGAGACCGTAACGTGCCACCACGGGTATCGGCCGGCCGTTTGACCGTAAAGTCGAAATGCGAAACGAATTGCTTCCACCAGCGTTGAGTGCGCTCGCAGTTTGTCGGACATTTGGTGTATGATTTTTTATACTCCTGGTCTTAATTAATGATTCCAAAAACGGCTCTTCAAAAACGAAATTTCCAAGATCCGACGTTTCGCAATCGGGATTTTCTAGTGGTTTAACTTGATTTTTTGCTGTTAATTTCTAGTGTAACGAAATATACTGCAGAAACAGTGAGTTTTGCACATTCATCATGTTGAGTTATGCCAGGCAGTATAGTAGAATCTCAACAACATATACACACATGTACGCACCCGATTTCACGTTTTCTTATTTTTTTTGTCAATTTCAAGGTGAGAATATAATTTGCTGTTTATGGCACTTGATGTCTGCCTGGTATGTGTGAGTGAAACTTGCCAAAAGATGCAACACACACGCATATTTTTCTCATTCTTTTCTCTTGCTGATGAAAACTAGTTGCACCTGCAGCAACAGATGATGGCGTCACGATTTAGTCACACCTGCAACAATAGCAAACGACGTTCAAGTGTTCAAATGCGTGCATGCCAACTCACTACAATCAAACAACTGGACGTGTGGGGGGGGGGAGTTGTATTTTTTTTTCAAAAACGAATCAATGATTTAAAAAAAAGTTTTGGATGCGATGGTGAACGCCACCGTGTTGATTCGGTCGTTTGGAAAACAGTATAAGCTCCCCGTTCAGTAGCGTTATTCCATGCCTTCACTCATTGTTTCCCTTGTCTCTGCTTGCAGCTTGTGTATTTACGGAAAGCAAAAAACTGTCTGGCAACTTTTTTGTCAATAACAACACGATCCATTATCACTCACTACAGTCTCCGCAACAATGCCATTAATCTATTTAAACGCTTACACTGAACGCGCCCACGCAATGGCGTTGATAGTTATATTTTTCATAATCAGATTCAAATGGTGAACCAATTTTCTGCGTTTAAATTATTAAATGGAGTTAAGTCAAGCTAAAGTTAAGTTCAGATCGAACGCATACCGAATCAACGGGTACCACAATAAATTCAAATATGTATGTGTCAATTTTCAAAAAATAATACTCCATTCTAACTAATACTTGAGGTGCGGGGCGCCACGTGGGGCAAACTTGTTGCCAGAAATTTCATACTCTTGCCACTTGCACATACTGTACATGTGTATGCATGACGTATACATTGTACACCTGTACGCATGGTATGTTAACATTCATATGCACAAACTTTTAACTGATCAATTTCAAAGCTCCAACCCGCATGTGCAGCTTGGCAGCTTGACTGTTGGAAACTTTTCAAAGCTTTCCGCAGTATAACAGATATGCTCAGCCAGATACGCTGTAATTGATAAATAATGCTTAAACGGTTGTGATGATAGTGGAAATAGTGATAGTACCCGCACAAGTAAACACCAGCTCCATATGAATGTTGTTCTAATTGGCGAACAGCGAAGGGGATGAGATAGGGTAATAAGAGAAAGCTAAACAAGAAATTCAAAGAACGGGGAGGAGAGAAAGGGAAAGCGGTTCAAAGATTAGCACAACTGACCCATTCTTTAGCTGCACATTTTACAAACATCAGTTTCGTTCCTCAACTACCAACACGTATTCCAATAACACTAAGCTTTTCTGGTCACCACAACTTTTTCCTCGCTACTCTGCTGCTACCGCGGCGGGGATTTCCATTGACTGTGTGCATTACTGTTTGCATTAATCATCAACGTGGAGTGTACATATCAGGAGCAATAAGTGGAGAACATATAACCATTTAAGCAAGGCCAAAATGATAAAATGGTCGCGCATACATGGATCAGTTTTATGTGCAGTCGAGATATGAACTGCGCGCTTATGCACTTAGCTTATGCTTACATATGTTAGCTTTACCGCTCGCCCTTTGGTTTATGCTGCTCCACCCACTATATCTCCTTGGTATTTATATAGTACCTACAATATGCATGTAATGTATTATATACATGTGCATATGTGCTTCTGACAGTATTAGTTTGTACATATATATGCACGCTCTGGTTAAAATGATCAGCTGAAGAATTATGTTCACAAATACATGTACGTACACCAGTACGTTTGTTAAAAAAACATATGAAGCAAAGCGCGCGGGACAACGAAATGTGCTGGCACTCAGAGAAAATGTAGTGCAGTTTCAAATGTAACGTACATGCAATTGATTATGTATTGCTATCGTCTCCCGGACTAAATTGGGCGTGTGATAAATTTGTCGCTTTTTTGCACCTTGCGGCAAATGTACATAAGCGCCGTGGGCAAAGTAAACAATGCTCAAAATCATGTTTTTCTCATTTTGCCTTATTTTTTGCTTTCCCTATGACAGTCTCTGCAGAAAAAGTCAAACCTGCATTCATTATGTCGAGTTTCCGATTACTGTAAATTTATGTGAAAAGGCTTCTTCTGCGCGCTTGCGCGTTTAAATTTTCAAAAATTGGAAAGATTTTTTCAAATTTCAAAAATTAAAGTTAAAATTCATATGTGCAATTCAAATTCAATTCAAAAACGGGTTTTCATCAAAGACTTTCCAATGAAAAATTTACAATATTACAAATTACGTTTTCTTAATTATGTCAAAACTCGAATTATTACATAATGTAATAAATTAATTGATAATTTATATGATTCAGTTTCAATTGCACGGAGTCAT